>PVLA01006581.1:0-120915 GCA_004027455.1 Hydrochoerus hydrochaeris
CACCCATGTTCATAGCTGCACAAGTTGTGATAGCTAAATCCTGGAAACAACCAAGATGCCCATCAGTTGCAGAGGGGATGAGAAAGATGTGGCATTTTTATACAATGGAATATTACTCAGCTATAAAAAGGATGATCTTGAGGCCTTCATAGGTAAATGGAAACAACTTGAGACTATCCTCATTGGTGAAATAAATAAGCATCATATTTATAAATATCATAGTGTATCTCCAGTGTAAAAAGTAAATAAGAACTATAAGTGTAATAAAACCAAAATGTGTAATTGCTCTTGTAAAAAAGAGAGGAAAAGAAAGTGCTCTAAGGGATATAACTGCATGTCTGGTTGAGTGTGTAAAATAGATGACCATATTGCTGAATCTTTGTTGGATCTTTGAGCAGAACTGTTTGTAGTCTGACTGTTTGAATTGATTGTTGAACAGATATGTTTGCACTCTCACTGCTTGAGTGTCCACTTTGCATTCTTTAATATTGTAACTTGAAAAAATATTTCTAAAAGAATAATATGTAATTTATCAACTAGTGATTTCTTACTGTTTATCTTTTTTTCTTGAAATTTTGTAATATTTTTACCTTTTTATGTTTTTTTCTCTTTAAATAAAATAGAAATTCAATGAATGTTTACCTTTTTTTAAAATTTACTACAGTAAAAGCCACAGTGCCATTTACCCCTTCAGAATAATTGAAATATGTCAAACTCAGAAAATTCCATATCTCATGGTTTCTTTTATGTGAGAAACTTAAATAAATAAATGAAAGACTAGAGAAACCAAGCAGAATTTTGGAGAGGTGAAAGGAGCTCAGGGTTTTGAGGGTAGTAAAGGGAGAGTGGTAATGAGATTGAAATTGTGCAAGATACGTTAAACACATATGTCAGTTTCCTAAAGTGAATCTCACCACTCTGCATTACTAACATACACTAAAACAAACAAACAAGCAAATAAACAAACAGCACCGAGAAAAAACTAGCCCAATCAATTAATGGACAAATGAATTCAGCAGACTTCTCAAACAACAAACAAACAAAAAAAGGATTATAAATGGTCAGTATAAATATATGAGAAAATGGTCAGCAGTTTTCATCATTTGTGAAATACCAATCAAAAGTATACTGTAGGGCTGGGGATTTAGTTCAGCCACATAAGCACCTGCCTGGCAAGCATGAGGTCGTGAGTTCGATCCCCAGTACCAGAAAAAAAAATAAGTATATTGAGATTCCATGCCATGCCTGTCAGCATGGCTGTCATCAAGAATACAAAAAAACAAACAACAGAAACAATAAACACAGGCAAGGATGCAGGAAAAAAGAAACCCTTTTTCACAGTTGGCAGAAATGTGAATTTATACAGCTACTGTGAAAATCAGTACAGAGGGTCGTGAAGAAAACTAAAATGTAGAAATATGATAGATCACGGCAGTACCACTTCTTGGTACATACCCAAAGAAATTAAAATTAGCATACTCTACAGATACTTGCATAACTACGTTTAGTGTGGCACAACTGGCAATATTCAAGATATGGAATCAGCCTACGTGCCCACCAACAAATGAACAAATGAAGAATATGTGTTATATGCACAATGGAGTATTGCTTAGCAATAATAAAGAATGAAATTTTGTCATTTGAAATAAAATCATCATGTTGCATGAAGTAAGCCAGGTTCCAAAAGACAAGGGGGGCATTTTTTCCTAACACACACTCTAAAAAGTGACATGAATGTACAAGGGATACTATAGTTAATAAGAGAACCTGAGCAAAGAGAAGGAAGTGGATAGGTAAGGAAGGATAATGGGGATTGGATCGATCGAACTGTGTTGTGTGCATGTATGGAAGTAAAAACAAGTTTTAAATTTTTTAAAAGTAAGAACAAGTTTTAAATTTTTTTAAAGATTGAGGAAAATAAAATGTATCACTACAAAAGGAAATCAATTTAATACAAGACTGGTATACAAGAAATGAGGGACAGAGTACCTACAAGACAAACAGAAATCAAATAGCAAGTTAGCAACTGTAAGTGCATCCCAACTAGTAATTGCTTTAAGTGTCAATGGATTAAATGGATTTTATTATTGTGTGAAAGTCAGTTATACAAGATGGAGTCAAACCTGTCATGTCCAATTAAATGGATTCAGGAGACCATAAGGAAAATCACTCAGGTTGCATAAGCCTGATTAAAAAACTGTCTCACAAGATCATTCCAAAACTGCAAAGTTGGGACGGAGGATATATATAGCTCAGCAGCACAAGGCCTTCCTAGTGAAAAGGAAGGAAACAAAACTTCAAAGGCCTAACCTTAATTTCAAGTTTCCAAGTCCCGCTTACCAAATCTGGACACTCACCAATCAGAACTCATCAGATCTTGTAAGATGCTATCAGCATCAATCAACTGTCTTAGGGAAAAAGACCAGTTTGCATAGCTTCCTCTTTCTCCAATAAAATGCTTCCTTTTTCTTTTGATCTCCAGACATGTCAAGGTCACACTGGCCTCTGTATGTGTCCTGAATTAAAATTTTACTTCTTGTATATTCCCAACATAGTTATGCAGGTATCTGTAAATAATTTGCTTGGAGATTTGTCTCTAACATATTCCCCACTGATGGAGATTGTACTGAAAGCTTTTCCCATGCTGCCAAATGCTCTGCCAACCAGCACAAGCCCTGGCCTCTATATATTTTTAATTTGACAACTATAGTGCAAGGGTTACTCAACATATGAAAATGAATGTTATATATGACATTACCAGAATTAAGGGGGGGGGAAATGCATGATCATCTTAATTAGTGAGGAAAACATTTCACAAAACTGAATGCCTTTTCATGACAAGAGTGCTGCACGTGTTATGATTGGAAAAAAATATAAAAATAACAAAAATCATTTATTGGAAGCCCACAGCTAGCATGTCACTTGCTTGGGGAAGTTTTCTTCTGAGAAAAGGAATAAGGTAAAAATGTCACGTTGTCTCACTTATATTTGATGTAACTCTGGGAATCCAAGCTATTGTAATTAGTCTTGAAAAAGAGCATAGACAATGGAGACAAAGATACCAAAATCATGCTTGTTCACAGGTTTCAAAGTTGTATATAGAAAAAACTAGTGATTCCACAAAACTGCCACAATTAGTAAACCTATCAGCAAATTTTCAGAATGTAAAATCAACACACAAGGTAAGTTCATTTCTACAGTTGTGAAAGGATATAACAAAATTCCATTTGAAATAGCATAGAGATACTTAGAAAATGTGAGATGTTTTCTTTTATCCGGAACAACATAGTCAGAGGAATTAGGCAAGAGAAAAGACCAAAAGATGTACAAATGGAAAGGGAGGTAGTCACAGTATCTCTGTTTGCAGATTACAAGATTCTATACATAGAAGAACACACAGACTCCATTAAAATACTATTATATGTGATAAGTGAATTCAGTAGACTTGCAGGATACAACTTTAATACACAAAAAACCAGTAATATTTTTGTGCACTAACAACAACCTTGCTAGGAAAATTAGCGTGAAAGCAATCCCATTCACGGTAGCCATAAAAAAAATACCTGGGAATAAATTTTACCAAGGAAATAAGAGATCACTTCAATGAAAATTGGGAAACTCCTAGTGAATGAAATTAAATACAAATATCTCATATAGCGATTGGTTGAAATGATGAACACTGCTAGATATCCATATTTTACAACGTGATTTAGGGATTCAATGTAACTCTCGTCAAAATACTAATGACATTCTTCACAGGAGTAGAAAATAAACAGCTTGACATTCATATGGAAGTTGAAAAGGTCCTGTATATCCAAACCTATCTTCAGCCAAAAAAGCACAGCTGAGGGTATCAGAATACCTTCTCTCAAGTGAGGCTACAGAAATATAGTAACCAAAATAGTATAATACTGGTGTTAAAACAGACCCATAACCCTGTGGAATAGAAGAATAGAGAAACTAAAAAAAGAATCTATGCACTCAGAGCCAATTAATTCTCAACAAAGACACCAAAAATTATATTTTTTTTAACTATTAGAAAAGGGCCACATGTTCAGTGAATGGTGTTGGGAAAACTGGATATCCATATGCAAAAGATTGAAGAGGCAGGGAAAATAAAAATATTCAAGATGTGACCTGTACATTTACCAATAAATCAAACTGAAAGTAATTGCAATGCATTGCAGACATACCAATAAAAATTTTTTTTTGAGACAGAGTCTCTCTGTGTAGCTCAGTCTGGCTCCTAACTCACTATGTAGCCCAAGTTGGCCTTGAACTTATGGCAAGCCTCCTGCCTCAGTCTTCCAAGTGCTGGGATTCCAGGAATGTGCCT
Organism: Hydrochoerus hydrochaeris; assembly: GCA_004027455.1. Lineage (NCBI taxonomy): Eukaryota > Metazoa > Chordata > Mammalia > Rodentia > Hydrochaeridae > Hydrochoerus > Hydrochoerus hydrochaeris. Next base: position 4,337 of record PVLA01006581.1, read on the forward strand.
ACCAATGAAGAAACCACTGGATCTCTGTCTCTTATAGTAGAGTAAACCAACTCAAAATGAATCAACGGCCTTACTGTGAGACATGAAACTATGAAACATGAGAAGAAAACATAGGGAAAACACTTCAAAATATTGACAGAGTACCCCAAAATCACAGACATCAAAAGCAAAAATAGACAAAGAGGATGATATCAACCTAAGAAGCTTCTGCACAGCAAGGGAAATGATCAAAAGAATGAAGAGACTACCTCCAGAATGGGGGGAAATGTTTCCAAACTAGTCACCTGACAAACGATTAGTATCCAGAAAACATAAGAAACTCAAACGTTGATAAGAACAACAACAAAAAAATACAATTTAAAATTAAGCAAAGGATATGAATACACATTTCTCAAAAGAAGAATTTCAAAGGATCAACAAATTTATGAAAAAAATGTTCAATTTCATTAGCCATCAGAAAATGTAAATCAAAATCACAAAGAGATGTCATCTTATGCTAGTTGTAAATTAGCAAATGCTGGCAAGAATGTGGAGGAGAAAGAACTCTCATATGCTATTGGTGAGACTGGAAGTTAGCACAGGCATCTTGGAGAACAGTATGGAGACTAATTAAAAAAAAAAAACTAAACCAGGTGTACTAGACAACATAGCCATCCCACTTCTGAGTTCACACACAAAGAAAATAAAATCAGCATGCCAAACAGTTATCTGCATACCCACATTAATTGGAGCACCTATCAATAGTGGCTCAGATATGGAATCAGCCTGGGTTCCAAAAACAGATGAGCGAATAAGGAAAACTTGGCATACAATGGAATATTTATTGAGTCATAAAAATGAAATTCTTCATTTCAATGAATTGTATCCATTGAAAGACTCTATGCTCAATAAAATAAGTCAGACCCACACAAATAAATATGGTTAGGTTTTCACACGTGGAAGTTAGAAATGTCAATCTGAATGAAGAAGAGGGGTTACTAGAGGAAGGGAAGTGGGATGAAAGGAGGATGATGTAGGAAGGTTGGACAATGGGTCCAAACACAGATAAAAGCAATAAGTTCAGGGCACGGTGCAAGTGCCTTATAATTGGCAATAGCCTGTTATATATTTTAGGAATAACTAGAAGAGAGAAACTCTAAAGCATCAAACATAAAGTAATGATACGAATTTTGAAACATTAATTACCGTGATTTGATCAGTGCACGTTGTACACACATACTGAAATATCACACTGTATGGCATAAATACATACAATTGGTACACGATGATCAAAATTTTAAAGTGAGGTTTAAAGAGTTGGGAATATTAACTACCCTGATTTGATCATTACATGTGGCATACATGCATCAAACTATCATGCTGTACTGACATAGTTTCATAAAATTATACAATATATTTATGTGAAAAACAATAAACTAACCAGGAATTAGTCTACTATGTATGCCTAGGAATTTTAAAAACTGCTGAATGCAACACCAATAAGTGAAAACACACCTCAACTGTGTGGATTAGGGGACTGGATATTAGTAAGATGCTAATTCTACCCAAAGAGATTTTCAGATTCAATATAACGCACTTTGTTTTTTCTGTTTGTTGTTACTGTTCTTTTCCCAGAAATAGATATAGTAAATTTCTTATAAAATCTCAAGGACCCAAAATATTAAAACGTCTTAAAAAACAAGAGCAAAAGTGGACCTCTCACACTTTGTGAGCTAAAAAGACATGTAGATGAATGGGATATAGATATCAGAAATATAACCTCACATGTATAATCAAAGAAATTTTAAGCCAGGTGCCATGGCTGTCCACTGAGAAAGGGCTTCGATACTTGGTGCAGGAAAAACCTAGATAAACACATTTTTAAAAAGTTGGGCCATTAGTTCACATCATATGCAAAAGTTAACTTAAAGTTTATCAAAGACCTAAATATAATATATAAAATTATAAAAATAAACACTTAAAGATATAGAGGAAAAGCCTGTATCTTTGGATTTGGAATGCATTTCCTGTACATGATATGAAAGCCAAAGGCTAAAGAGGAAAATTGGATAAATTAAACCATACCTGAATAGACAACATATACCAAAAAGGACACAGTCAATACAATGAAAATCCAACTGTCAAAGTGGGAGAAAATATTTACAAAAATTATAAGATGGATCAGATAGTCAGTGAATGCTGCTGCAGAGTACCCTCAACAGAAAAGCAGGTTGGTTAGAGAAAAAAAAAAGGAAAGATAGAAACCTTTATAGTGTGTCCTCATCCATCGTGTTAACTTCATTTGGTGACCTACAACTGCTGACATTTCTCCAAAGTCAAAATTATCATGAAAGTAGTTTTCAATCTGTTCAGGCCACAGAGGCAATCACAAGACCACAACTGAGAGTACCTGCAGAACTGCCTGAGAAAGTTGCAAGAATGATGTAGTAAGTGTGTTTAAAGAGCGGTCAGGGAGTATGTTGAAGAAGATTAATGGCAATGAATCTCTTACTGTAACCAAAAGTTAAAACTTTATCATCTTTTTTCTTTCTTTTTTTTTTTTTTGGTACTGGGGATCAAACTCACGACCTCGCACTTGCCAGGCAGGCGCTTTAGCCACTGAGCTAAATCCCCAGCCCTATCATCTTTTTTCATCGTACTTCATGTGTTAGGCAGATTTTCATCCTTGTTAACAAGTACTGAGAAAAGCAATTTAGTGGAGAAAAGTATATTTTGGATCACAGTTCCAAAAGTTTCACTCCACGGTCAGCTGGATGCCCTGCATTTAGGCTTGTGGTAAAGCAGAAACACATGGCAGAAGTGCATGGTGGTGTTGTTCACATTGTGGCAGCCAGGAGGTAGAGAGGGTGAGAAAGCCAGGGAGGGAGGGGCCAGGACCAAGACAGAGAATCCTTTGGCGTGTTTCTTACCTGCCCACCTGGTATAGATTCCCTTTGTTCTTCTGCTGATCAGCACTATGGAGAACATTGAATAGCAATGCCTCAGGTGTTCATTTCTGTAGATTGTCATGACATGCCCCCATGACCCAGTTCCATCAACTCATCCCTGCCTTCTAAGTTTCTGCTACCTTCCAATAATGCCATCAAACTATGACTCCATTAATGAATTAGTTCAATGATGAATTTAGAGCCCTCGTGGTCCAATCACCTTGTGAAAGCCCCACCTTTGAACATATAGATTCAAACCACCACAATATAGTAATTGTCATTATCAAAAACTTGATTTCATCTTTTCTCTATCTTTTACATCTGGTCTTAGCTTCAAAAAACGGAAACCAACACGAACAGTTTTGGAAACTATTACTGTTGATCTATTCTAATGCAAACATTCCTATCAGTTTCAGTTCACTTTCAGTTGATTGGGTTTTCTCCTTAACACTGTAATGTTCTACTTCTCTGTATACCTGCTAAGTTTTTACTGAGTTCCAAAACATTTTAACTTCTATATTGTCTAAAGATGAATATTTTTGAATTCTTAATAAATTTGCTTGGGCTTTATCCTAGGATGCCTTTGAGTTGCTTGTAAACGGTTACATCATTCTGTGTCTTGCTTTTAAGTTTTATTAGGTGAGACCCAAAGCTGTGTTTATTCTCGAGACCATTATTCTCCACTACATAGGGAAGATCCTGCTCAGGGTTTTACACATGGCCCAGAAAATTATCATATTTTCCATCCTGCATTGTGAGAATAGATGCCATTCCTGCATTCTGTGAACATCAGGTACTGGTACCACAAATCCTTTGGTGTGTTTCTTACCTGCCCACCTGGAATAGATTCCCTATGTTCTTCTGCTGATCAGCACTATGGAGAACATTGAATAGCAATGCCTCAGGTGTTCATTTCTGTAGATTGTCATTTTAGAAACTTGTGTTTGTTGAGTGCGCTTTTATTTTGGGTTTGTGCTGAGCATGTCAATTTAGTTATTATAACAGCTTCATAAATAGAACACTGTTATTACTATTAACATTGTCATTTTTAAAGATGAGATAAATGAAAGCAAAGAATTTAAATAACTTGCTTTAGGACACACACTCACAAAACAAACACGGAAACTGGAATTTGAACCAAGCATGAAGGCAGAGACTAAGTCGAAAATGTAAACCATCATGTGGCAGAAGACTTAGCACCACAACCTGGATGCAAGGGTTGAGGAAAGACTTTCTAGGCATATGCCTAACCTCCACCACTGACTAATTATCATCTAGGCAAATGACAAGCCACTACACAGGTCACAAGAACAGTTTTTCAGAGGCCAGAAGACAGTTTCCCCAGGAAACAAAACCAATCTGATTGGATCATAAAATGAACCCCAAGAGACAAAAAATAAAGGAATTCCAGGGATGGAAGGGTTCAACAAAGCATCCAAGCTGAATTCCATGTGAATTTTTGACAAGCTACGAGTAAGCTGGCACACTTTCCAGTTTCACTTGCCCAGAATCAGTTGGTAGTGTCTGGCCCTTGATTTGTGAAACATGGGTGTGGGCGTGGGTGTGGGTGTGTAAATAAGCATACTGTTATTAAATTGAACACAATGCAGTGAGCTTATCAGGTGAATCCAGGGGAAAATCCTATTTGTGTAAATGCTTTCCAGACAGATGTCAGCAGGACGACTGTAGTTTTAGAAACATTGGCTGGTTCCTAGCTGTAACACAGGAGAATATTCACCATGGGGCATCTCTTACTGAGATGCCATCTTACTGAGATGCCCCACTGTTGGACTATTGCAAATAAGGCAGCTACTGAATGTCCCTTATCAGTCATTGTGTGACTACATGCCGTCATTTCTCTCGGGCACATAACTAGGAGTTATATAGCAGAATCGTGTGGCAAAGGCTTCCTTAACTTTTCAAGAAACTGCCAAAGTAAGCCAGGTGTGGTGGCACATGGCAGTAGTCTCAGACATCAGAAGGACGAGGCAGGAAGGTCATGCGAACCCAGGAGTTTGAGTAATCTGGGAAGCATAGTAAAACTTTATCCAACGGTTCTCCCATTAAGTAGCCTCCCTGGTTTCCCCAGTCTTTGCCAATGGTAATCCCTCAGCTCCATATAATAAGTTGAGGTTTGGTGGTCCTTTGGTGCCCAGTCACCCTCTGTGGGTCTCATAGCAATGTGCAACGCTGGTGGTCCAATTCCCCACTCTGCACAATATGCAGTATTCCATGCCTTGCCCCAAAGAACATCAGGTTAGCTCAAACCAAAAATGATGCTAACTACCGGGCAAGGCAATAGACCACAGTAAAATTTCCCATGTTGGTGAATGCTGTCAATCTCCTGATACAGACACATTTTGGCTCCAACTAATAGATTTCCTACTCTGACCCCTCACTCTGGAGCTCCCCCATACTCCATTCTGCTATCTTTTCTATACCAAGCATAATACAAAAAGGAAGGACAGCTGGACCAAGCACAAGTGATACAGGGGGATGCACTGGTCCTAGATGGAACAGTGAAATCTCTAAAATTGCTTTCCTACTTTTATGGAAAGCAGGCACTAACTACTCTCTAAATGTTTCCCCAGTTGTGATGGATTTTAAAGGTAGCTAATCGCCGACCTTCCCTGACAGGAAATAGGCATATTGGCGTGTAGGCCGATGGCTACCACTAGGTAGATCTTGTACAAAGGTGACATAGATTCCCGAGTTCCAAGCTGGACCTGGGTAGCAATATTTTAAACGAGCATGTCTGAGGTTTCCTATTCTCCAGCATACAATGCTGAAGTCTGGGCTGCCTGTCACAGCCCTAGATTGCAGATGGGCCCTAATGCTGAAAGCAGACGGCCCCCAGTGCTCACAGAACTTGCTAAAAACTTGGAAATGTTATTGTGGGTCTTTTCTGCTATCACCGGTCTGGCTCTGCCTGCCAGTGCCTAGTGGCTTGGATCTGAGACATAGTTTCCCCGACTCAGTGCCAGGGCACCTGGGCAGCACTGTACCCACAACATGCTCTCTGTGTATGGTACCACAATTCCTCTACAATACTACAGACCAGGCACATTACATGACACTGAACAGCCACCCAGATGAAAAAGAAATAATGTGGCCCTACTCCCTCGAGCTATCTTTAGCACAGTTTTGATGAAAGACTTTCTGATCTTGACTGGTGCCTCTATGTCCTAGGTCTGGCTCAAAACTGGTACTGGCCTTGGGAGCCCATCACCACATCGCAGATGATGACTACAGCCCAGGTGACCTCCATATCCCACAGGATGACCATAGCTGAGACCATACCCTCAGTCTAGACTCCTGAATCATACAATCCTCCTTGCCAATTCTCCACATCAAGTGGCATCCTGACCATCCTGACTTAATTTTTCCACACCCACCCCAGGAGAACAAACTCCCCTCGCCAGTGCCAAAAACTCATCCGTTGTGTCTCTTGAAGCAAAGTAACTGCTTAAAACTACTTCTTACTTGAATCAATACGTAGAGGACTGAAGCTACATCTCAAGGGCCAGACCTCACACAATGCTGGACCTGTCGTCTGCTCCTAGGAGCACACCATGCTGTTATTTGCCACATGCCAACTCATAAAACAAGCCCACAAAATCATCCACACCAAATTCTATCACTTTACGTAACCCTTAGGTTTTGTCCTGTCATTTGCAACTCCAATCCCCTCCGCAACCCTCTCAACTCTCTCCCCTACCTCATCACACTCTGCCCTCACTTTGGACATGGCTGAGAGAGTAACAAAACTTTGAATTATTTCAGATGATTTCTGGATCTGATGTGAGCTGTATTTTGTCTCTACATACCCACAAAGACAGGGAACGCCAGACCTGGCAGCTACCCTGGTCCGCCTGTAATGTTGCCAACTGGGAGTGAGCAAACTGTGGTGACTCTTAGGATGAAAAACCACTCAGTCATAAGAAACAGCCCCCAGTACACACAACAATGTAGATGGATTTCAAAAACCTTATGCTGCGGGAAACGAAAAGAGAAATAAAGAGCAAACACATCCATGGGCTCAGTTTATATAAAGTTCCAGGATAGGCAAAACTAATGTTTGGTGATAGAAATAGGAAAAGCGGTTACCTGGGATGGGAGGAGTGGATGCTTATTGCAAACACCTCGAGGGAAATTTCTGGGTTTGACTGACGTCATCTCTCTTCTGCTCTGTGGGAATGCACAGACCAGAGGTGCAGAGGTGAATGTATTTGAAAAAAATGAGCAATCTCTGTACTTACCATCTAGATTTTTGCATTTTATTGTATGTAATTTATGGCTCCATTTAACTACCTCTATTTAACCCCTCAAAAGAGTGTTATCCTAGTTTTTAAAATGTCATTTCCCATCTTTCAGTCTCAATCTTTCTGTGTCTGTATGTTCTTATTTTTAAAATCCAGTCTAAGAATCACTTTTAATTGGTGAGTTTAGCAGAATTACAATTTCATTTTTCTATGGTTATTTTGCTTTAGGATTTATTCATACCATATTTTCCCACCACCTGCAAATAACCCCTAAGTCAACGATCTAGACGTTGGGAAGCTTCACTGAACAGGAGGTGGGGGATATGGACAACTGGGGATAGAGGCATATAGAGGGTCCTCCTTCCCCAATCGCTGTGAAGGTGAACTTGCCAACCAAGAAATTCTCATGGATCGAACAGCAGTGCACAGAGAGTCACAGTCCAGAAGAGTTCAGAGGAGAACTTGCCATAACGTACATTATGCATCTTATGAAGATATAATAATCAGGACAGCATTGTGTTGGTTGATAACAAACTAAGTTGGTCGAAAAAAAAAAAAAAACCACAAATCCCAGAGACAGACCCATGTAGGTGTGGGTCTTACTTTGGCAAGTTTAAAATCTGTTGGCACTTAGAGACAGTGTTTGAAATGGTGAATATTTCATGAGAAGTGAATACGCCAAAGCCCCAAAAGTAACAGCCTCACTCCAGAGGTGGACACTCTTGAAAGGTTCGTGAGTATATTTTTAAACCTAGTCTTGCACGTTTACATCAATGTATTTTTACCTACAGGAATAAATAATTGATTTTGTTTTGTCTTACAAAGTGACATCCAATTTGAAGGAAGGTGCCACCACATTTTAAAATTCAAGAATTTATGCCAGTGCATACAAATCTGCCAAAATATTTTGGCTTACGTGTGCTTTTTAGTCACAGAGTAGATATTTAAATCATTCTTATTTGTGAATATTTCTAATATTTGCAGCATTGTTTGCTATTTTTCACAATGAAAGTTCTTGCGTGGGTCTCCTTATGCATGAGATTGGGTGGTTTTCTAGGATTAGGCTTGTCAAAATGCAACAGCAAGCAGAAACACTGAAGCGACATGCAGAATTTGGGGGCAGATTTATTTTACATGCATGGGCACTGATTGGGTTCATTTCCAGAATATCAGGCCCCCGTCTCTGGTGGTCTAGGGCTTTCATAAGATGCACAAGCAGGAGATACAAGTGAGGTACAAAGGCAAAACAACACAGCCTGGCAGTTCTGATTAGCTAGCAGGATGAGATCATCAGTTGCAAGGGTAGATTAGTGATCAACAGTTTATGCATCTTGGTACAATGGTCATGTTTGGTTATGCGCTCATGGTTACAGGGGTCAAGAAAGTAATTACAAAGCCATGACGCAGTTGCAGAGCCAGGCAGTTTCAAAAGAACAAAGTTTTCGAAGAACAATTTCTTTTGCACAGTTTTTCCCTTTCAACAGTAAATTGAAGAAAGTGCAGGTTGTTTAGTCAAATTTGAAGTTTACACAAACTGTGAATAATTGTTCAGGATTTGGTAACTGCTGAACAGTAAGTTCGTCTAAAATACTGCACAGGAAGTACTTACCTCAAAGAAGTATTTGCTAGCAATCTGAAATTCAAGTTTACCTGGGCATCCTGTAGGCTATCTGGCAAAAAACCTCAGGGTGAACATCTCTGAGTGTGTTTGGAAGGGGGAGTTAAGGCATATACATTTAAAATTTTAGGGCTGGGGATTTAGCTCACTGGCATAAGTGCCTCCCTTGCAAGCACTGAGTTGTGAGTTTGATCCCTGGAACAAAAAAAAAAATTAAAATTTTAGTAAGTACAGCCTATGTCAATGAGCAACTTTTTGGCACTGTGACCAAATATCTAACACACACAATTTAAAGGATCGAGGGTTCAATTTAGCTCACAAACTCATAAGTTTCAGTTCATGTTTGGCTTAAACATGATGGCAGAAGGGCGCAGCAGTGGAAATTTGTGCACCCCATAGCAGCCAGGAAGCAAAGGAAGAGGGACCGAGCCAGAAATGAAGGGACCAGGGGCAGCATAAAATTCTCAGAGCCACACTCCCAGTGACTTGCTTCCTACAATTGTGCCTCACCTCTTAATAAACCCAATCAACAGACCAAGCCACTGGATGAAGTTAGAGCACTTGTGTTCTGATCAATTTCCCAAAAGTCCTACCCCACAATGGAAGAGCCCTTTGGGAGACAGTTCAGATTAAACAACAATGTGGTCTTTGCCATATTTGATGTTAATCCACTTAAAACATTTTTTTAAAATTTTAAACAGATTAAAAGAAAACAAAACAATAAAAACAATATAGGATTTCAAACCAAGATGATAGGAAATTAACAACGGTCACTATATTGTATATGGTTATCTTCCAAATAGTTGCTCAGATTACAAGATACAGGCATGCAAAACAGATCAAACAGCTGGGGATTTAGCTCAGCATCATAAGTACCTGCCTTGCAAGCACAATGGTCATGTTCGATTTCCAGTACCAAAAAAAAAAAAAAAGGAAAAAAGAAAAAACAGATAAGACAATACAAGTACTTAGTTTCTTTCCATAAACTAAGAGAACTAGTAGTACAGCAATCTTAGCTATCATATATATATATATATATATATATATATATATATATATATATAGTTTTTTCCTTCCTTCTTTTGTATTATTCCCCATCCCAGTTGCTCTTTCCCTTTGAGCAATTTCTTTCACTTTTACAATATCTATAGAACCTTTTGGGTCTTATTTACTCTTTCAGTGTCTTACATGAGGGAGACAACATGATGTTTAAACGTGGGTCTGATTTATTTTACTTATGAGTATGGTTCCTAGTTGCATCAATTTACATATATAAGCCTTGAATGTATCATTCTTTATAGCTGAGTAGTACCCCATTGTATAAAAATGCCACATCTTTTTATCTATTCCTCAGTTGGTGGACATTTGGGTTGTTTCCAAAATTTAGCTATTACAAATTGTGCTGCTAGTAACATGGGTGCACATGTGTTGCTGTGGTATGATGTTTTTAATTCTTCTGGGAAAATATCTAGAAGGGGAATAGTTGGGTCGAATGGGACCTCTAACCCTAGTTTTTCGAGGAGTCTCCCCACTGATTTCCACAGTGGTTGCACCAGTCTGCACTCTCACCAACAATGGAGAAAGGTTCCTTTCCCCCCACAGCCTCTCTAGCATTTGTTATTGGTTGATTTGTTCGATGACAATCATTCTTTCTGGGTTGAGATGGAATCTCAGTGTTGTTTTAATTTGCAATTCTCTAATGATCAATGACACTGAACATTTTTTCATGTATTTGTTTGACATTTGTATTTCTTCATCTGAGAAGTGTTTCTTCACCTCAGATGCCTATTTTTGAATTGGCTCTTTGAATTTGAGGGACCTGATATTTTTTTTCAATTCTTTATATGCCCTAGATGGAAGTCCTTTGAGGGACATTTGGCTAAGATTTTTTCCCATGTAATGTGCTTTCTTTTCACTCTGTTGTTTATTTCTTTTGACATGCAAAATTTTTTTAATAAGATGAGATCTCAGTTGTTGATTCTTTGAAGTACTTCCCATGCAGTTTGGTTTCTATTCATAAATTCTCGGCCTACACTTATGTCTTCAAGATTTCTACCTACTTTCTCTTCCAGTAGATTGACTGTTTCTGTTTTAGTATTTAGATCTTTGATCCATTTTGACTTTAGTTTAGTACATGGTGATAGACACAGGTCTAGTTTTACTCTTTGACATGTAGAGAGCCAGTTTTTCCAGCACCATTTATTAAAGAGGCCATCTTCCTTCCACTGAACACGTTTGGCCCCTGTGTCAAAGACAAGGTGGCTGAGTGTGTTTGCAGTTGTGTCTGCATCTTCTGCTCTGTTCCATTGATTCTCAGGTCTGTTTTTGTTTTTTTTTTTTTTTTTGTGTGTGTGTGTGTGTACTACACCAATTTTACCACACTAGATTTGAGGTATAATTTCAAGTCAGGGATTGTGATACTCCTGCCTTGCCTTTGTTGCCCAGGATGGCCTTTGCTATGCTGGGTCTCTTCTGGTTCCAGATGAATTTTAGGAAAGCTTTTTCTAGATCTGTGAGGTATGCTAATAGTATTTTGGTTGGGATTGTGTTAAACCTGTCTAAAAATGTGGGTAGTGTAACCATGTTCACAGTGCTTGTTCTTCCTACCCATGAACAAGGAATATCTTTCTGTTTTCTGAAATCCTTTTTGATTTCTTTTTTTGGAGCAATGTAATTTTCATTGCATAAATCTTTTACTTCCTTGGTTAGATCAATTTCTAAGTATTTCCATTTTTTGGATGCTATTGTGAAGGGTGAGGTTGTCCTAACTTCTTTTTCAGTGAGTTTGCTGTTTGTGTAGAGCAATGCCATTGATTTTTGAGTGTTGATTTTGTCTCCAGCTATTTTACTGAATTTGGCTATTAGATTTGGAAGTCTTTCAGTGGAGTGTTTGGGCTCTTCTATGTAGAGTATCATTTCATCTGCAAATAATGATAATTTAACCTCTTCCTTTCCTATCCTTATTCCTTGCATTTTTCTGTCATGTCTAATTGCTCTGGCTGTGGTTTCCAGAACTGTGTTGAATAGGAGAAGTGATAATAGTCATTCTCGTCTTGTTCCTAATTTTAGGTTGAAATCTTTCAGTTTTTGTCCATTAGGCACGATGTTGGCTGTTGGTTTATCATAAATGGCTTTTATCAGATTGAGGTAAAGACCACCTATTTCGATTTTCTGTGGCGTTTTTATCATGAATGAGTGCTGGATTTTATCAAAAACTTTTCCTGCATCTATTGAGATGATCTTGTGATTTGTGTCTTTGGCTCTATTGATATGGCGTGTTGTGTTTGTTGATTTGCATGTGTTAAACCATCCTTGCCCTCCTGGGATGAATCCCAGCTGGTCATGGTACATCATCTTCTTGATGGTTTGCTGCATTCTGTTTGCTAGTATTTTACTGAGGAGTTTTGCATCTATGTTCCTTAGTGAGATTGGCCTGTAGTCCTGTTTTTTGGTTGGGTCTTTTTTCTGGGTTTGGCATCAGGGTACTATTTGCCTCCAGGAATGAGTTAGGGAGAGTTGCTTCCCTTTCAGTTTCACTAAAGAGTTTGGCAAATATTGGAGTTAAATCTTTCCTAAATTTCTTGTAGAATTCAGCAGTGAATCCAACAGGACCTGGGCTTTTCTTCGTTGGTAAGTTATTAATCATGTTTTCAGTTTCATTAACTAATATTGGGTTACTCAGCAATTTTATGTCTTCTTGATTCACCTTTTATAATTCATGTTTCCAGGAGTCTGTCCATTTCCTCTGTGTTTTCCATCCTATTAGAGTAAAGGTTTTCAAAGCAGGTATTGATGATCTTCTGTATTTTCACAGGATCTGTAGTGATTTCATCTTTTTCATTCCTCATTGCATGAAATCAAGTTTTTCATTCCTTTTTTTATAATGTTGGCTAGCAGTTTATCATTTTTATTTATTCTTTCAAAGAACTAGCTTTTTGATTCATTAATTCTTTGTATTGTTTTCTTAGTCTCAGTTGCATAAATTTCTTTTCTGATCTTTATAATTTCCACCCATTTTTTGGGCTTTGGGCCTCACTTGCTCTTCTTTTTCTAGAAGTTTGAGGTGCCACATTAGGCTGTTTATTTGTGCTGGTTCTGTTTTCCTGATGTGAGAATTCATCACAATAAATTTCCCTTGGTGCACTGCTTTCAATTTGTCCCACAGGTTCCAGTAAGTTGCATTTGCATTTTCATTTGACTGAGTATAATGTTTAATTTTTTCTTTAAATTCCTCTATGACCCATTGGTTATTCAGTAGGGTGTTATTTAATTTCCATGTTTTATGGAGCTTTTGTGGTTTCTTTTATTATTAATTTCCAATTCCATGGCACTATGATCAGGTAACATGCATGACACAATTTTGATTCTTTTGCACTTACTTAGGCATGTTCTATGGGCTAGTATATGGTCTATTTTAGAGAATGTCCTATGTGCAGTTGAGAAGAATGTGTGCTGTACATGTCTAATAAGCCCATTTGTTCACAGGCTTCATTCAGTTCTGTTATTTTATTTTGCTTATGTTTTTAAAAATTTATTTAAAGAGAAAAAAAGAAAAACAGAAAAAAGTGTAAAACAATACAGAATTTCAAAAAAAATAAACAGTAAGAAATCACTAGTTGATAAATTACATATTATCTTCTTAGAAATAGTTGTTCAAGTTACAAAATTAAATCATACAAAGTGGACTTTCAAACAGTGAGGCTGCAAACAGTTCTGTTCAATGATCCAACAAAAACTTGGCAACATAGTTATCAATCATATATACTTAAATATATATGTAGTTATATCCTTTAGAGCACTTTTTTTTCCTCCTTTTGCTTTTTAAGTCCATTATCTGTTTAGTTATATCATGTTTCAGCTTGCTCAGTACCTTACTGATCTGCTTTGTTGTTGTTATTTACTTTTTTAATTTTTTTAATTTATTTTTTATTTATTTAAGTTTATTTATTTATTTATTTTGAAGGTAGTAAAATACAGCAGAGCAAGATGTAACAAACCCAATTGAGACAGTGTAATGAAATTGGTACAGAAATTCACAGCAGGTTATCAGGAAAACTGTGATAGGTACAATAGTATATCTTGTTTTCTTCACAATAATTGTTCTTTCAATCAGGTACAGCAAAATCGAAGGAAATACCAAACTTATAAAAACAGAATATTGAATAGAGCAATACTATTAATCAGAACAGAGCAAAACAGTGATAAAAATATTTGCCTTCAAAGAGAGGGTAGAAGGAAATCCCCGTTATTTGCTACATTGCATATAGTCAGATTCACAAGAGATGCTCAGATCTCTGGCTCCCACTTGCTGGGGGGGGGGTAGATGTTTGATTCTTAGCCTACACACTGGTAGGCTCACAGGTGCTTAATAGAGTGGCGAGCTGGCTGCTTGTTTTCCCAGTGCCCCAAGTTCCAACATGGCACAGAACTCAGGAAACACTGATGGTTCTTGCCCTGGACCGGCAGTAGCAAGTCCAGGATCTGTAGTGATTTCATCTTTTTCATTCCTCATTGGAATGAAATGAGTAGCTGTTCATTTCTCATCAGAGTGGCGAGCTGGCTCCTTGTTTTCCCAGTGCCATAAGTTCTGATTTTTTTTTTCTAGTTGATCTGTCTCTTTGTGACAATGGAGTGTTAAGATCCCCTGTTAATCCCCTTAAAACTTTTTGTACCAACACGGGGAGCAAAAAACATGCCTCTTGGTTGTACAAATCAGCATTTCCTTAATGGCTAGCAGGGTTGAACACCTTAAGGAGTATTTTTATGAAGCCAGAATGTTGAACTCAGGGGAATGTCTCCATACGTTTTGCCATTTTTCTAATTTCTTTTCTTTTCTATAGCAGACCAGCATGTGAAATAGGTGGGGTGCTGCTCTTGGTGTTGGCTGATGCCTAGGCCTAGGTTCCTGCAGAGAGATGCAGAGAACAGGAATGGAAGCTGGACTCCATTACTCCCCCTAGAGTGTGCCTAGGATTGGGGTGTCCTCAGCCTGGGTCATTCTCTGGCCATCCATCTTCTGAAAAGTGAAGCCTTTTGGCCTGGGTACTCTCTGTATTCTTGACTTGCTGAGGTCCTCTCTAGTCTGGCTGTAGACAGAGCACAGGACTGGACACCTTTCTGGTGAATTGGAGTGTCTCTCTCAGGAGGATAGTGGAGGATGACCACGAACAAGATTTCCAGTGATGGCGAGGAATGTTGCAGAAAACAGAGTTCTCCAACTCACAGGCTAAACCCCCCACATGACCAACAGTTTGGGTATAGCCGGTAGGGGCAGTGAAGAGAGGGTTCTGCAGGGTTTGCAGTATCTTAGTGAGAGTATAAGCCAAAGATTTATCAAGTGCAGCTTTGAAGAAATTTGTTTTGTTCCCTTCACTTGCAGTGATTTCTGCAGATGTTCTTAGGCTTCTTTACAACCACCAAACAATTAGGGGAGAAAAACCACACATGTAATTTGGTGGATGGTGAAAACCTTTGGAAGAAGTTTAAAATATGTGTCCAAATTGAAGAGGAAAAAAATCCTAGAAGATTTATTTCACTCGAACATATAACTAGGTTGCTAACTGGTAAGTGTGTCAGGCTCTAATCAAGAGACAGAAACCATGCTGGTGACTTGGACTTAGAACACTGACTGTTCTAAGTCCAACAAAGAATGGCTTGTAAGTCATAGGAGGATGTGACTACTAAAAGGAGTGCAAGGGGATTTTGAGGGGTCCAGAAGCAGTGGGTGCAAAAAGAGCAGCTCCTACTTGCAGGATGAGGAAGAGCAGGCCATAAAACAGTAGAATAGGCCACCCTCCCTCCCAAGCTGAGAATGAGACCTCTTTGAAGGGAGTGGGGCTACCAGAACAATATGCAGCCTGTAAGTGGTGTAGGAACATGCCAGAGGGCACGGCTCACCCTGCTCTGCAGAAGAGAACACCAGGCCAGGATGGGGGAGGGTGGCATTGGTGCATGGGAAGGCTGGAGCTGCCCAGAGGCAGCTGTGGGTAGAGAGAATATGGCCTGAGAGGTGGCTGAAGCATGTGTATTGTGGCCTCTTGCCTCCAGCAGGGAATAATACCAGCTGGGAGACTGCAACCAGAAAGGAGGTATTTTCCTCCAGAGTCTGCAGGGTCATTCCAGTGCTATGTCTTAATGAGGCTTTACACTCAGTGAGCCGGCATAGGAGCAAGGTTAAGAGAGATCTGCTTTGACATCACAAGGCAGGGCAAGGAAGGTTTGATTTGGGCCTGACAGACAGTAAGTCAAGAACTGGTAAACAACTGGCACCAGAAACCAGCCACATACTGCATTTAGCTCAAAACCGAGATTCTCTCCCATTAAAAGCAGGAACTAAAAACAAAGTTTGACATCACTGCTGTTAGCTTACACAGTACCATGGTCCTGATAAGTGTGATAAGAAAATGAGAAACGAGTATTATACTTGTAATATGCAATGAGATTGCCAGCCCAGAATGTGCCAGAGTCCACTGAAAAACTACTGTATCTACAGAGTCTTGTTACTAAGATGCTATGATGGTTAGTCCTGATTGTTGATGGGGTAGGATTGAGAGACAAATAGGGAATTCACAAAGCAGACATTTGGATGTGTCTGGGTGGGTGATGGGGCATGCCCTTAGGTGCTATAACTTGTCCCTGGCTCCATGTTCTCTGGCTCTTGCTCCCTGGATCTCTGCTTCCTGACTGCCATGAATTGAGCAGCTTTCTCACCCTTTCCCCGTGGGCATGCTTTTTCTGCCTTGGAGCCAGCCTACCATGAACGGAATCTTCTGAAACCGGGACCAAAACAAAACTTTTTTCTTTCAAGTTGTGAATTTCAGGTATTTTTGCCCCTGCAACAGTAAGGGGAAGAATCCAGCTGGCCATATACCAGATAAAATCCCCGAAGCCACTAGGCTTCCTGTACATCAGAAAAAAAAATTACAAGAGACATTGGGAATATGCCAGATTTATAGCAGCAATAAACTAAAGCTAGTTCATTGACAAAGCTAAAAAATGTACAAGGGTTATTTGAGGCAAATTATAAAAGAGAACTGAAGTACTCTGATCAAAAACAAGAATCAATGAGGACACATGTGCCATTTTTTAGATGACAAGGCTGCATAGTTTAATGATGTCAATTCTCCTCATCGTGAACTTTGCATCTTAATCAATTCAACTTAAAACCCATGCCAGAGTTTTTATAACTTGGAAAGTTTGATCCTGACCTTGATATGGAAGAAAACATTTTGAAAATATCTGAAGACGTTAGAGAAAGGAAACCAAGGGGAACTTGATCTTCACAGATGATAAGAACAACTTTGAAATCCATGTAGCGGGTTGAGTAGCAATGAAATTTAGATCAGTGGAAGCCATTTGAAAGCCTTGAGGTATGGATGTGCACTTCACAGTGCAGTGAGATGTAAAATTGTTATAGTAAAATAGAAGTTTTGCTATGTGCAAGGAGGCTCCGCCAGATACTGTCTAGAAAGGGTAACAAGAAGAACAGGGAGTCTTCGATTGTGTGAACTCGCTAAGCTGGAGACACTTCCCAGCTACCTGTGAGCTGTACAAGTGCTAACCTCAGAGCCAGAAGTTTACCAGAGGCCTCTGAATCTCAGGTGAGAGGTGAAATTGAAACAAGTACTTTGTAGAGGAGTAGTGAGGCTGAGTAAGAGAAATAGGCAGTGTGGAAACGTTCAGAATGGTGATGTGGATATACCTCAGACAGAGGACTAATATCTACAATATATAAAGAGCTCAACAAAATTAGACACCCCTAAATAAAAGACTCAATTTAAAAAATCGCAATTGAATTCTGAACTGAGGAGACACTTCTCCAAAGAAGAAGCACAAATGGCCAATATATACACATACAAAAAGTTCAACATCCATAGCCATTAGAGAAATGCAAAATAAAATGACGCTGAGCTTCCATGTTACTCCAGAAAAAAATGGGTATCATCAAGAAATCAAATGATCACAAATGCTGGAGTGGCAGTGGGGAAAAAGGAACCTTTCCATGCTGTTGGTGGGAATGTGCAGTAGTACAACCATGATGGAAATCAGCATGGAGATTCCTCATAAAACTAAATCTAGACATTCCATGTGACTCAGCTATTCCCCTTTTAGGTGTCTTTGTGAAAGAGTTTCAGCGATAGATGCATACTCATGCTTACAGCAGAGCAATTCATAATAGCTAAATCATAAAAACGGCCTATAAGTCCCTCAACAGATCAATGGATAAAGAAGAGATGGTACTTATACACAATAGAGCACTACTCTGCCATAAAGAAGGATAAACTTGAGTCATTTGTAGGAAAATGGATGAGCCTTGAGACCATAATGTCAAGAGAAATAAATCATACTGTAGTGGCTTAATGGTCAACTTGTAACACCCAGCTGAACTGAATCAGCATGGTGCTGGCTGTGGATGGCCCACCTGAGGATTGTTGCCAACGGCATAAAAGGAGAATTTTAGGGGAAGATGGGGTGCTGTTGATTCTCCTGGAGAAACTTGTCATGCTGGTTTTCCTGATATGAACTCAGCTGTCCTCCTCATCAGAGGAGCTTGGGACCTTACTATTGCTGAGGGAGGCTGCAGTTCTTTTCAGGGGAGCTCTGGTCCCTACCTTGAGCACTGCTTCTTGGCTCTAGTGCAGATCTGTCAGCCTGGTGGCACACTTCTTTCATCCCACTGGTGCAGATTTTCTAGCTTCCACCACTGAGCTTTGGGCCTTTCCAGTGCAGACTTTCATGAGACATTTTTGTGGGCTCTAAGCCACCAGTTGGACTCCTGTGGTGGTGGTGAGGGGGGCAGCACATAGCCATGGGCTCTAGGTCTTTAGCTGGACTCGTGCAGGACATTGTCATGGGACCCAGGCCCTCAGCTGGGTTCTTTGGGTCTCTAGTGTGGACAGATCTCCCGCATTCTTTTGCATTTGACTCTTTGGGTGAATATTATACAATAATCCTATAAATTAAGTGGCCTGTATTGAATCCTTTCCCTTGTAAACCCTGACTACAACACAGACACACACACATAAGTCTCGCATGATTTCTCTTATAGGAGAAACCCAAAATATGAGTAAAGAGCAAAATAAAGGACAGATAATAGGAAATAAGGAGGTAGATCTGCCAATGGGAAGGGGACCAAGTCAGATAGAGGGTGGGGGTGGGGTGTAAAGAGATGGAAGAAGAACTGAGATGTGCTGTGTATATGTACTGACTCCCCACAAGGAATGTAATCATGTACTGTAAACATGTACCAATAAAAACATTGAAAGATAACAACGAATGGTGGTTTGGAAAGTGAGACTGTTGTTAAGGAAAAACTTCTGGATGGTCTAGGAGAGAATACTACACAAAAGAAGTGATGTTTTCTCCGGATTCACTGGACATAAAGAACAAGAAATACATCTGTGGCACGCTACGCGAATTGCTTATTTCCCAGGTCCCTCCTCCACGTCTGGATGATCGCAAGGGTACATGTGAGGTGCATGCATAGCACACTATGGTAATGAAACACTCACTGAGTGATTCCTCCAGACCAGGCACTGAGCAAAGCCACTTCAAGCTGCTGACCAAGAGCAGAAGTGGCTGAGTTGCTGCTGGAGAAATGCCTACAGTCAGGAACAGGGGCGTCTCCTAGGGAGCCTTCTCTGCAAGCAGAAGAGGTAGACAACGATGGTGCAGAAGGTCCGGTTCCTTCCAGTAGTAGTTATCAGTTATTGCGGGTTTCCTCTGGGCCTGGCTTTAGGCGTCCTTCCAGTAGTAGTTATCAGTTATTGCGGGTTTCCTCTGGGCCTGGCTTTAGGCGTCTTCCAAAGCACACATCAGGCAGCAGGCCCCTGGGAGAATCTCTCAGCAACTCTCAGTGCGGGAGTGCAGTACCGTCCCCTACTGGCAGAGGCACTGCGGGGACGGCAGCGGCAAGTACCCACAGCTCCTGCAAGACTCTGACCAGGGAGGATTAGATGCTGTCAGTCCCTCCCACTCCCCAAGATTCCTGATCTGAAGGGTGTGAGGGCAGCGCTCTCCGAATCAAGACACTCCTGGCCTCAGCCTCGGGGATGTTCTCCGACGAGAAGAAGCGCTCGGCTCAGGCTGGCCATGAACACCCGTGGACTTGCGTCCCTTCCCAGGGTTCCTACCTCCTGCGCCAATCAAAGCCTCAGGTGAGAAAGAATGTCCGCTGCAGACGTGACACCCAAGGCCTGAGGACCTCGGAGGGGCCCTGGCTTTCTCTTCCTCCTACCCGGGGGAATCATTGCGCAGTCGCTTGCAGCCCAGGTCCTTTGTGGACCCCAGCAACCTCTGGGGGCCTCCCCTGCCGAGTACCCCATGGACTCCCAATATCCCAGATGAGTAAGGCCAAAGACCCCTGGAGCTAGCCATAGCAGTGTCTGCTGCTTGAGAACACGAAGTCAGTGTGGATCAAAAGAAAAAGGGCAGGCATGCTGAAGTATGTCACCCAAAGGGACAGGAGATTCTTCCCGGGAATTTCAAGAATGTCCCTGACCTCCCCAAGTTAGTCTTTGGGTCCCAAGGTGGAGGCACTTGATCTGACAGAGCACTCCTGTGTCGGGATCAGAAAACTACATCCTACCCTGGTTTGGGGCCTGACAGGCAATCTAGGCACAACAAAAACTAGGCTTCTGAGGATAACTGCCGACTTGATCTTTGTGCTGGTGAGTTGTGTTCCCGAGGAGTTGTGTTCTGACAGGTGTGTAGGGTGTTGCAGGTATGTTCCTCTGAAAAGCATTTCATCTGCGGGGAGCCATTGCCAAGGCTTGTGTGCCACACCAGTGTCTGGTACACAAGTGGGTGTCCCAACAGCAAGCATTTCCATACCTGCAGTAAACTTGTGAGGCTCTCAAAGGAAACAAGACAGATGGAAGTCCCAGAATTTGGGGCCAAAGCCAGTGATGCCACCCCAAATCCTTTCTTTGGCAGTAAATGAGGTGCTGAAAGAAGAGGACGTACCTCGTCATAGCCCGTGCTGGTGGTGTGGCCAGTGACAGTGTTAGTGCCAGTTCCAGTTCCAGGGCCTATGCCATGGCTGAAGCAAGAATCAGCACCGGTACTGTCTCATGTGTCACTGCCTGGGCTAGAGTCAGTGATCAGTGCTGGAGCAGTGATCAGTGGTGAGGATGGTGTCAGTGCTGGTTGCAGTCTCTGGCCAGTGTCAGGGTTTCTGATGCCAGCAGGCAAGAATGAGGCTGAGTCTTCATTTGGTTTTGTTGTAGGCAGGTAAGGGGCCCTGGAGAAGTGAGCACTAGGGCTCTGATTTATGGGGAGTCCACAAGTAGAGTGGGCTGGGGGAGAGCAAACTTGTGTTCCAGATCTACTGTATTTGTATCTCTTGGTGATTGAGTGCTCAGGGTGTTCACTGTGAAGCTGTGTTTGCTTTAGTTAACTTGCTTCTACTGCTGAATGATTGATAGGCATAAATGGGTTAAAATTAAATGATAAAGGGCTGGGAACAGAGATCTGTGGCAATGGGCAAGGCGCTGGATTCGGCCCCCAGTACTGCAAGAACCAAAACCAAAAACAAGAAAATAAGGCAAACCTCAACATGATACCGGTGTCATATCAAAGTTGAAACAAAAGCCATACCTAACCAACCTTTCGAAATCCTGGGTTTCCTAGACATCTGATTAGGTATTTTAAATTGAGCATCTGGGCTTATAAATGACACTAGTCAAGTGTATTCTTGTTCTTTGTTCAGTTTATGTCTGTAACATGTTAGAATATTGGAATAAGATGTTCTTTAAAGTTTGAAGGAATTCACAGTACGCTGATTTCCCCCAACAAACTATAAAAACATAAAATAAAAAGTCTGTGAGCATCTGAGTACACAAGCCAACAGATACTTGCTTATACTTGCTTGTGCTCTGGAATGTAGGGGAAAATTTAAAAAAATGATGTATTAGACATCTTGCTCACAGACTCACTTACTCCACGGACATTTACTGATTACCTACCATATTGTGAGACCCTGTGCTGGGCACTGGAGATACAAGAACATGCCAGACTCGTCCTCTGACCCACATCTGAGTGTCTTGAAGTGGCTCTCATGTAAGTAGAGCAGCCAGTCATGGCAGTTTGGTGTGTACTGAGTGCGAGGATGAGGAGGTGAGCCGGGTAGTAAGGGAGCCTAGAGGAGAGACATCCAACCCTGGACAGTGAGCACCTGCGAGCCAGGGGGATTCTTATTTTAAATTTTATTTTACAGAGAGTAAAACAAAAGAGGACAGAACAATGCAGATCAGAGCAGAGCAGCAAGCAATACAGCACTTCACAAGACAATTGGATATCAACAGTAGCTACCATAATATCTCCTTTGAAATAGCTGAACATAGCTTCACAAACAATAATATCAAACATAACAAAATAGAATAAAAGCATTCAAGAGAATGAAACTATTACAAGGCATTCTGAACCAAATAACAGAAAATGAACAATGGCTACTATAATATCTCATTTTCCATAAAAATTTGTTTATATTATTACCCATATTAAAATCCAGCAAGACACAACACGATAGAACCAATGGTAATAGAAGAACAAAAGTGTGGTAGGACTTCAAAGGCAGATGATATTAAATCAGCAACGGATGACATAGAGGAGAGACATCTAACCCTGGACAGTGAGCACCTGTGAGCCAGGGGGATTCTTTGGGGTAAAGTGAGGTGTCATCCTAGATCTCAAGCACTAGCGGCTCCAGGGCAGCAGGTTACTGTGTGCACCTGGCAGGCTCCATGTCCTTCCCTGCTACTGGAAAATTAGAATTTGAGGAAGAGGGAGAGAGATGAGCTGAGAGTGAGGACATGTGCAGAAGCTGGGATCCTCACTAGGTGGCCTTTAGGGCTGAGAGAAAACCTACAATGGAAAAATGATTCTTGGGAGCACAGCTGCTCTCGGTTCTTAGATGAGCCAAAGAGAAGACTCCATCTACCTGTGGCAGATCTGGAAACCGACCCTGACCTGGGTTCCTGTGCAGGTTCCACCCTGCACACACACACACACACACACACACACACACACACACACACACACACACAGGGTGCCTTTCATTCATTGAGTGCCGGCCAAGAGTGTCCGTTTACCAGAGCTGCTTCCTGAAAACCACTGAGCAGAAGTTCTCCCCAGGAATCTGGGAGAGGTTGAGCTCGGTGTGCTCTGAAGGCAGCGGTATGATTACACTCAGCTTTTTCAAAAAAACGAAGGCCCATGCAGTTACAGTGAATAAACGATCCTGTTTATGTGGCAGGAAAATCTGTTGGAAGGAGTGAGAGCTAAGACTATGGCAGCCTGGAGCAGAGCCAGGAAGAGCCTTGTTGCCCAGGCTGAGGAGCTCCAACCCACTTTGGTCTTTGGTTCACTTAGGACACTAAGACCTTTTTTCTTTTTTTTTTTTTTTAAGCAGGACGAGGTCTGATGGAACCATGACCTTGGGGACACTAGCAGGGTTTTAAATTTTTTCTTCAGAAAGCAATATTTTCCATGCCTGAGAATATGCTCTGCTGATAAAATGATCATAAAACTGGCCTAAAATTAAATTTAAACCTGAGAGATTGAAAAGCGTGTTTTACATACTGGTTTCCAGGCCTTGGGAAGCATTTTGCCCTTAGTCACAAACAGTAGCTCCCGCTGCAGTACGAAAACAAATCAAAGTGATGAGATGGGGCCTCTATCAGGTCCAGTCCCACATTACACTCCTACTGAAGAGCCCAATATTACTCCATCTGCAAGGTGTCGCTCAGGTTACAGTTTCAAACAGGACCTGCTCTGCATTGCTGCTTGAAGCCACAACTATGTGGCAAACTCTCTTATGGGCTTGTGCTGAGGATGAGAGGTAGCAGGACATAGCAAGGTCACTGCAGGAAGGCAAGAAGACAGCTCTCTGCACATGAAAACAAGCAATGTGTGGCTGCAGACAGGGAGGTCTGTTGGAGGACCCTGGTCCTGGGGAAAGGAAGAGGTGCTTGGGAGGTGTCTGCAAGCACAGGGTGTGAGGTCTGCTCGCAGGATGCACAGGGCCTCCCAGTGCATGTGCCACGCCTCCTCTACTCGAACACCACACAGGTCTGCTCAGAAACAAACCCTGGGCACTGCACAGGGGGAAAAGACATGCTATTGGTTCCTCATTCCTACGTGCAAGGGCCCTTGAGGCTCTGAGGTGCCAGCTGTGGGAAACTTACCAGCGATGAGTCAGCATCCACAGAAAGCACCCTACCTCCCGGAAGAGCAAGGGGCACTGCCTCAGGAAGGAGGGTGTGCAGGCTCACAGGGCTAAGGAGGATGCTAGCTCCCTCTTCCCACAGTCCCAGCACCACCAAGGCTGACACCACCGCACCACCACTGCCAGTGCACCTCAACCCAGTGACAGTGTGGAAGTGGCAGCCAACATCAGGAAACAAAAACAGCCAAACATGCCAGAGTTTATTTCAGGCCCAGTGACCAAGATACTGGGGGAGCAGGGCCTTGGGGCAGGCCTGTCCACGGTTCCGTTTCCATGGCTTCCGTGGCCCCTGCTTCAGAGTGTCTGGTATCCTCCTCTAGGAAGAAAAGCGAAGGGACAAGTGGAAACTTGGGAGCCCTGGGAATTGAGGACTGACCTGAGGGCCTCTTGGTGGAACACAGAACAGGGCAGCTGGGCATGGCTGTGGGCATTGAGGGAGACAGAGGCTGGCTCTGAGCTGTCACCTGAAGGACTTGGTCTCACGTGCCAGCACTCGCTTGATGCAGCTCCTCCTAGATCTTTGCAGAACGGCTGGCTCCCTTGGCCAGCCTGGGCTCCTGGGCGTGCTCTCTATGGAGTCAGACCAGACAACAAATTCCTGACCATCTATCCCAGGGTCTTTCATACTCTGCTAATGTTCCCTGACACCGCTGGCATCCATGACCTCATTCAGCATCTATGAACCCTGGGAAAACTGCAGCCACCTGGAGGGCAGACCCCAGCCCTTCAGAGGACATCCGGACAATGGAGGGAACTCTGACTTACCCAGTCAGCAGGTGGGAGGAAGAGAGTGAAGATCATGCTGCCAGGAACCTGTGATATGTGGAGAGTACCCCCAAGAGACCTCCTTCAAGAGAACTGCTCAGCTCTTCACTCTGAGCTCTGCTGAGCTCTAAAGGGCCCGGGCCTGCACCCCACCCCCGCACTATCTCTGGGCCCTCAGTCCCTGCCCAGTCTGCTCTGTCTTTCCTCCCTCCTGTAGCCCAGTACATGGTGCTTGAGCACTGGATGCATTTCTAGTATGGGACGTCCCTTTCTTTCCTGGGTCACTTACTCCCACCTCTGCAACATTTTCTCTTTCCTTTCCTTCTTCCCTCTGCACAGATCAGCAGACTCAAAACAGGTTTCTCCTCATGGAGCCAAAAATGTCATGGTATTTGTGCAGATGGTGAGTTCTCATTTGTTGGGGATGAAGCAGACAAAAACTTTTGTATGGTCTTCCCATAACTTCCCCTCCATGTTTCATTCACCAGATGAAGTACATCAAATTCCTAGGGAGGTCCTTGCACCAAGTGGGTCATGAAAGCAACGAGGGGTGAAGTAGGTGGTAGCATGGTAGTTCCGTGCTGATAGCAGGGTCATACCTCTCAGGCATTTATGTGAGGTGCCATCTCTGTGTGTCAGTCATCATCTGGTGGGTGGTGGACTGGTGTTTCATGGCCTGAAGTGCTTGGAAATCATAAGGGACAGAGGGACAGGGACTTGGCTTTGCTGGACTACTTTCAAAGCAAAACAGCAGAGGGGGAAAGCACCCAGCTGCCTAGCCCTACTATGTTTACTACCAGTTTTGATGCCTGTTTCAGGCAATGCTGTTGAGTTATGCCCACTGTATGCCAATAACTTCTGTAGGCTCCGCACCACAGACTTCAAGACAACCTCTTGAAAAAGTAGCCTGGAGGGAAACAGGAAGTAGGTGGCCTCACAATCTTTTATGTGGTTTTAAAAATAATGATGCCACTTGGGAACGCATCTGTCGTATAACCCTGAAGATGCAGGGCTGATCTTTACTGTCAGCATCTCTTGGACCATGCTCTGAGCGACACTCAGTTGCAGCTTCAAGCCATTCTGTAGTGGGGAAGGAAAAAAGCCACGAGTGCAACAGAGAGCGATGTGATGACAGGAAGTTTACATGGGCACATGAGTGGGTGGGTAGGGGTGGAGAAGGGGCAGCTCCGCAGTCCTGGGAGTTGAAATAGAGCCAGTGAAGGTTTTCTCAAGGAGATGTGCCTGAAATGAGTGCCGAAAGACGGTGACTAAGGAATACAGCCAAGGGAGATAATCACACAGAAAACCCCAGGCAATACTGCAAGGTTTTCAACTCATGATAGATTGACTGAGTTTTCTGCTCTGGGCATCAGTACAAGTCTAGCTCTATCATTGTCATGAGGTTCTGATACAGAATTAGAAAACTGAACCTCACAGGGACACTGGAGCCTGGTGTTTCAGAAGCAAAAGTGTGTGCGTTTCAAAGTTGGAATGCCAGTCCAGAGATCATTATTTTTCCATTACTATTTCATGTGACCTAAATTAACACATTTTTGCCCAGCCTCAGGACACAAAGAATGTCTCCCATGAGTTCACAGCTTTTAATCTTTTGCAATTTACACTCAGATCTATGACCTATTTGAGTTAAGATCTGTGTGTATTGTGAGGGATTGAGGCCTTTCTCTTAAGGAGATCCACTTTTCCCATCACCAATAACTAATATACTTATCATAAAGTCTTTGTCAACAACCAGCTTACCCAAACATGTGCAGGTCTATATCTGGGCTTTTCATTTATCCTGTTGACCCATATGTCTCGTCCTAAGGCATTACCATACTGTCGTGATTACTGTCCCTTTCTATGTATTATAAGGGGGTACTTTGGAAGTATAAGTCCTCCCTCTTTGTTCTCTTCCAGGTGTCTTTGGCTATTCTATGTCTTGTGCATTTCAAGAACAGCTTGAGAAATATAACCATAACAAAAGATACATTTGACTCATTTGTAGGAAAATGGGCAGCTCGTGGGACCATAATGATAAGCTTAATAAATCAGATACAGAAGGTTGAATAGCCCATGGTATCTTGGATATGAGAAATCCTAAGTACAAATAATCTGAACAGCCAAATAAAAGAGAGATAGTAGGAAACAGGGAGGTAGATGTTTTGGAGACAGGGAAGGGAAGTGGGAAGGGGTTAGGGAGGAGTTTTGGAGGAAGGGATCAAAAATGATCAAGAGTTTGGGAAAATGAATGTAGTTATTATGTATTGCAAACATATACTAATAAGAAATTATAAAAAGTTAACTGTGATTGTGGTGAAGCTGTGGTTCAATTACTAGAGAACTGACATCTTGAAATTTGTGGCTCTTCTGATCAACGAACATAGGGACTTTCTTTAATTTGTCACAGCAATATTTTACAGTTTTCCCCAAACACATCTTTTACATATTATGTTTAAAATTCTCATCAGACAGATTTATTTATTTTGCTGATACTGTGAATGACATTCAGAGTGATTTCCATCTCCAATTATTTGCCTCTAATATATAGAAAGTGTTCTCTTCATATTGACTCTTCAAATCTGACAATCAC
This sequence comes from Hydrochoerus hydrochaeris, assembly GCA_004027455.1. Taxonomy (NCBI): domain Eukaryota; kingdom Metazoa; phylum Chordata; class Mammalia; order Rodentia; family Hydrochaeridae; genus Hydrochoerus; species Hydrochoerus hydrochaeris. The sequence continues at coordinate 31,725 of PVLA01006581.1, forward strand.
GCTAAAGTCACTTATGACATCAAGAAAATATTTTTCCCCAGAATGCACAGTATTTTCTATGTAAATTTGCCAATGAAGACAGTCTTTTGCCTGCTCCTTTTCACAATTCTTTTTATTTTAAAGAGAAAAAAAGCACATAAAAATCAAAAAGCGATCAAACAAACAAAACTCCATAACAACAAAAGCCGAGCAATAGCAACAACGACGATGACGATGAGGATGATGACGACAACGACAAAACACAGTAGTGATACAGAATTTCAAAACAAGATGATAGGAATTTAACAATAGTTGTTATACTGCATATTGTTATCTTCAGAATAGTTGCTCAGTTTACAGGCATGTGAAATCGATCCAACAATATGATTTCCCTTTGAGGAGTTTCTTTCCCTTTCACTACATCTATCCTAAATTTCGGATCTCATTTACTTTCAGCTTCTCACACTAAAGAGAAAATACAGTGTTTACACATGTGAGTCAGATTTATTTCTCTTATGGGTATGGTCTCTAGTTGCATCCATTTACCTATAAAAGCCTCTAGTTTATTCTTCTTTATAGCTGAGTAGTACTCCATTATATAAAAATACCACACGTTTTTAATCCATTCCTCAGTTGATGGGTATTTGGGTTGTTTCCAAGATCTGCCTATTACAAATTGTGCAGCTATCAACATGGGTGCACATATATCACTGTGGTATGATGTTTTCAGTTCTTCTGGGAAAATACTCAGAAGAGGAACATCTATCTGGGTTGAGTGGAACCTCTAATCCTAGTTTTCTGAGGAGTCTCCACACTGATTTCCACAGTGGCTCTACCAGTCTACACTCCCACCAACAAGGTAAAAGGAAGAGTTCCTTTCTCCCCATAGCCCCTCCAGCATTTGTTATATGTTGGTTTCTTGATGTTTCGATTCTTTCTGGAGTGAGATGATATCTCAGTGTTGTTTTAATTTCCATTTCTCCAATGACCAATGATGATGAACATTTTTTTCCTACATTTATTAGCTATATGTATTTCTTCAGCTGAGAATTGTATACTCGTCTCAGATGCCCAGTTTTGGATTGGGTCTTTGAATTTGAGGGGGTGGGGAGCTGATGTTTTTCAGTTCTTTATATAATCTAGATAGAAGTCCTTTGTCAGAGTGACAGTTGGCAAAAATCTTTTCCCAATGCATGGGTTTTCTTTTCACTCTATTGGTGATTTCTTCGGATGTGCAAAAACTTTTTAATAAGATGAGATCACGGTTGTTGATTCTGTGAAGTACTTCTCATGCAATTTGATTTTTGTTCATGAACGCTCTGCCTACCCCTATGTCCTCAAGAGTCGTACCTAATTTGTCTTGCAGTCAATTTAGTGTTTCTGTCTTGACGCTAGTTCTTTGATCTGCTTTGACTTTAGATTAGTGCATGGTGATAAGCATGGGTCTAGTTTAAGACTTTGGCATGTGGAAAGCCAATTTTTCCAGCACCACTCATTAAAGAGGCTATCTTTCTTCTAGTGAACCTGTTTGGCCCCTTTGTCAAAGAAAAGGTGACCGAGTGTGTTTGTAGTTGTGTCTGTATCTATTTCTATTCTGTTCCATTGATCCTTAGGTCTGTTTATTTTCCAGTACCACCCTGATTTTATTATAGCAGCTTTGTAGTATAATTTCAGGTCAGGGACTGTGATGTCTCCTGCCTTGCCTTTGTTGCCTAGGATTGCCTTTGCTGTTCTCAGTCTCTTCTGGTTCCAGATAAATTTTAGTTATGTTTTTTCTCGATCTGTGAGTTATGTTAATGGAATTTTGATCGAGATTGCATTAAATCTGCATAAGAGTTTTGCGAGTATGGCCATTTTCATTACACTGGTTCTTCTTATCAATGAGCAAGAGCTATCTTCCCATTTTCTGAATTCCTCTTCAATTTCTTTCTTCAGACTACTATAATTTTCAATGTATAAATCTTTTACTTCCTTTGTTAGACAGATTCCTAAGTATTTAAATTTTTTTGTTGTTATTGTGAAGGGTGTGGTTTCCCTAATTTCTCTGTCAGTGAGTTTGCTGTTTGTGTACAGGAATGTTACTGACTTTTGAGTGTTGATTCTGTACCCAGCTACACTGCTGAATTTGCTTATTAAGTCTAGAAGTCTGTTGGTGGAGTTTTGGGAGTCTTCTATGTAGAGTATCATGTCATCTGTGAATAATGGTAATTTGACTTCTTCCTTTCCTATCCTTATTCCTTGCATTTCTCTCTCTTGCCTAATTGCTCTGGATGTTGTTTCCAGAACTTTGTGGAATAGGAGTGGTGAGAGTTGTCATCCTTTTCTTGTTCCTGATTTTAGCGTGAAAACTTTCAGTTTTTGTCCACTTAGCATGATGTTGGCTATTGGTTTATCATAAATGGCTTTTATCAGATGGAGGTAAAGACTATCTATTCCAATTTTCTGTAGGGTTTTTATCATGATGGGTGTTACACTTCAGCAAATGCTTTTTTCTGCTTCTATTGAGATGACCATGTTATTTTTGTCTTTGATTTGTGTTATGTTGAACCATCCTTGCATTCCTAGAATGAATCCCACTTGGTCATGGTGTACACTCTTCTTGATGATTTGCTGCATTGTGTTTGCTAATATTTTATTGAGGATTTTTGCATCAATGTTCATCTATGCTCATTAGGCCTGTAGTTATCTTTTTTTGGTTTGATCTTTCTCTGATTTTGGTACTAGGGTAATACTTGCCCCCAGGAATGAGTTAGGGACAACTGCTTTCCTTTCAAATTCATTAATGATTTTGAGGGCTATTGGTATTAAATCTTCTCTGAATTTCTTGTAGAAGTCAGCTGTGCATCCATCAGGACCTGGGCTGTTTATGTGTTGGTAGGTTTTTAATTATGTTTTCAATCTCATTAACTGATATTGGGTTACTCAGCAGTTTTATATCTTCTTGACCCAGCTTTGATAATTCATATGTTTCCAGGAGTCTGTCCATTTGTTCTGTGTTTTCCATCCTGTGAGAGTATAGATTTTCAAAATAGTTATTGATGATCTCCTGAATTTGCACAGGATCTGTAGTGATTTCACCTTTTTCATTTTTTATTGAGTGGCTTTGATCTTTTTCTTTCCTCTTTTTGATAAGGTTGGCTCAGGGTTTGTCAATTTCATTTATTCTTTCAAAGAACCAACTTTTCAATTCATTAATTCTTCATATTGTTCTCTTAGTCAAAACTTCATTCGTTTCTGCTCTACTATTTATAATTTCCTCCCTTCTTTGAACTTCGGGCTTGACTTATTCTTCTCTTTCTAGAAGTCTGAAGTGTAGCATTCGGTTGTTTATTTGTGTTCATTCCATTTTCTGGATGTGAGAATTCACTGCTATAAATATCCCTCTTATGACTGCTTCCATTGTGTCCCACAGGTTCTGGTAAGTTGCATTTGCATTTTCATTTGACTGTAGATATTGAATAATTTCTTCTTTAATTTCTTCTGTCACCCATTGGTTGTTTAGGACAGTATTATTTAATTTCAATGTGTTTATGGAGTTTTGTGGTTTCTTTTGTCATTAATTTCCAATTTTATTACAGTACAGTCAGATAATATGCATGGATAATTTCAATTCCATCGCATTTACTTAAGCATGCTCTGTGGGCTAATATATGGTCTATTTTAGAGAACAATCCATGTGTAGCTGAGGAGAATGTGTAATTCTGATGTTGTTGGTTTGGAACACTCTGTGCACATCTACTAAGTCCATTTTTTTCCCAGATTTGGTTAAGTTCTGTTATTTCTTTGTTGATTTTCTTTTTTGTCTAGTTGATCTATCTTTTTGACAATGGGGTGTTGAGGTCCCTGGTTATAGTTGTGCTATTATTTATTTGATTTTTCATGTCTATCAAGATGTGTCTTACATAGTTGGGTGCTTGTATATTTATGACTGTAATCCCTTCCTCTTGAAGTTTTCCCCTAACAAGTATGTAGTGACCTTCTTCATCTCTTTTGAACATTCTTCATTTGAAGTTCTTGTTGTCTGTAAACAGAACAGCTGCCCCTACTTTGTTCTGGGTTCCTGTCACAAGGAGTATTGTTTTCCATCCCTTGACTTTTAGTCTATGAATGTCCTTTAGAGTTAAGTGTGTTTCTTGTATAGAGCATATTGTGGGATTTTTGTTTCTTAATGCACTCTGCCAGTGTGTTTCCTTTTATTGGTGAGTTGAGGCCATTTATGTTGATGCATATAACTGATATGTATTGACTTATCTTTGTCATGTTATGTTTCTGTTGTTAGGTTTCTACTTTTTGTCTCTATTAATTTGTTTGCCTTGCTTGCTGGTTTTCTTCTGCTGCTGTTTTTGGAATTGTAGCTATCTTTATCTCTTTCTCAAGTATCTTTCTGTACTCTTTGTAGTGTTGATTTGGTGGTCATGAAGTTTTTCAGTTGTTCTTTTTTCATGGAACTATCTTACTTCTCCATTGATTTTGAAAGATATTTTTGCAGGGTACAACCATCTGGGTTGGAAGGTGTTTTCTTTCAGGACTTGAAATACTTCACTCCAAGCTCTTCTTGACCTGATGGTTTGTGTGGAGAAGTCTGCTGTCATTCTGACGGGCTTTCCTTCATGGGTTGTTTCTTTTCTCTGACAGCTTTTAGTATTCTGCTCTTGTGCTGAACTTCTGGGATCTTAATTATTATATGTCTGGGTGAAGATTTATTTGGAGTATGGTTAATTGGAGTTCTATATGTGTCACTTATCTGTAGATCAGATTCTTTTCCCATGTTTGGAAAATCTTCTGGTATCACTTCTGCAAATAGTGTTTTTTATAGCATTTGTGTTGATCCCCTGGTTTTTCATTGACACCTATCAATATTGTATTGTTTTTCTTTGCATCCTCTTGTGGCTGCTGGATTGTTTCCTCATTCCTTTTTATTTTTAATAGATCTGTCCTTTTGTGACCATTAGCTTCCATCATGTCTTAAAGGTCTGAGAGTCTATCTTCAGCTTCATTCATGTGTTTTTGCCAGCTTTCAATAGAATTTTTCATTTCCTGAATCTCTTTGAATCTGTTTCATGCATCCTAATTCTGTCTTACATTGTTCATACAAGGTTTCCATCATTTACTTTTATTCCTCTATTTTTTTTTTATCTACATCCTCTTTAGATATGCTTAACATTCCTTTCCTAATGGTTGTCATTTCTTTTTTTAGCTGATATGTTATTTCTGATGTGATTTCCTCTATAGCCTCATAGAGTTGTCTTTTTACTTCAGTTGCTATCATTGCAGATATTTCAGTTCTGCAATTTCAAATTTCTTCCATGTCAGTGTCTCCTGGGTCGGAGTATCTTCTCGGTGGGCTGGAGGTCTGAGATACTAGTTTGCCCTTTCATTTCGTCATTTTCCTAGGTTCCTCCAGACGAGCTGGTTAAGTCAGAGGTGCTTACTGCACTGACTGACTGTCCCGCATTGTAAAGTGTGGGCCGGACACCTGGGTTCCTCTGAACCAAGGTTCCTGGGGTGATGAAAAAATGACAGGCTAGGCTTCTGCTCTCCCTTGGCTCACCTGGGGCACACCCCTCAATGGTAGAGGGTCTCTGGGTAGAACTCTTCCAGACTCGTGCTTCTCCCTGGGGTGCTCTATGGATGGCACTTGGGCACTGAGCTGGGCTGGGCAAGGCTCAGCTCCTACCAGACCTATGAGGTTGGCTGGAGTGCTCCCTGAATGGATGGTGCTGGGACATTGCACTGGGCTGGGTGGAGCTCTCATCTTCCAGGATGAGCGAGGCTAGCCAAGGCTCACCCTCAAAGTATGGTGCTGGGGCCTTGCGCTGGGCTGGGCAGAGCACAGAACCTCAGAGACCTGTGCGGCTGAATGGGACACACCCCTGAAATATTACTGCCTCCTTTTCAATCTGTATGGCTTTCCTTTCTTTTTATTGCCTTTCTTGCCTCCTTGCACTAACTAGGGCCTCAAGTATCATGTAGTGTACATACAGTGAGTGTGTATACACAGAGACATTTTGCCTTCCACCTAATGTTACAAGAGATGCCTTCAGTCTTTCATCATTAAGTTGGAGGCCAGTGCCAGATTCTTTGTAGGAGTACTTTAATAGAATGAGGGCGTTCCCTTCACTTGCTAAGTTATCCCACCTTTTCATTAAAAAGTCCTGTGTTATAATATTAAAATACTTTTCTGTCACACATCTTGATACATATCTTCCTTTCCTCTTAGCCCACTATTATGGAAAAGTTCATTGGTAGATTTTTATGAAGTAAAATGACCTTTTGCTCCTAGGATAAGCTGTGCTTTGTAAAGTATTGTATTTTCTATATACACTTGGATTCAAATGAGTAGAATTTCATTAGAGAGGTACGCATCTCTGTTCATTAGAAATATTCATCTGCAGTACTTTTATGTTCTGTATCTTCTGTTGGGTTCATAAACATAATGCTGACCTCAGAGCATGAATTGGGAAGTGTTCACCTTTTTGGTGTTCTCAAAAAAAATTCTCATCAGATTGTCACTATTTTTCTTGAAATATTTGATACTGTTCAACAATGAAGCCATGCTGCGTGTGGTGGCACACACCTGTAATCCCAGCACTTGGGAGGCTGAGAAAGGGCATTCTCTATGAGCTATCAAGGCCAGCCCGGGCTCACAGTGATATCTTGTCTCAAAAAACCAAACCAAACCAAACCAAACCAAACTAAACCAAACTCCCTGTAAATCCATCTAGGTCTCTGATTTTCTTTGTGGAAAATATTTTGAGTTAAAATGCCAAGTTGTAGAACTCTTTTAATGACTGTTTTACTTTAATAAGCCTTTAGAGGTAATCATCATTTAGTCATGTGTAGTTATTGGAAGAGTATGACTTTTGTTTTTTTCAAAAATATGCAGTTTGTAAAAGTTTTCCAGCAGTTTTTGCTCCTTGCTTCAGGCGACAGGTGTGGTATTTCCTACTCTCTGGCCTCTAGAAATCTCTGGGTCTGTGATACCCTGGCAACTTTCTTACATCTGGGCATCCTCTAATGACTTCTATGGCACCCAAACAATCTCCTTTCTTCTGTCTCATCTCTGAGTCAGGCAAGACAGAGACCATTCCCTAGAGCAACGCAATGGCAGGCTAGAATCTTGCAAACAAACAAAATGAAGGAACCAGCAACTGGATCTTTTCCTCCCAAAAGCCCCAAGCCATGCAGAGCAGAAGGTAGTGCAGGGTATATAAAACTTCCCTGCAATTTCCTCCCATTTTGAATGTGATTTTCCCTTGAACTGGCATTCTCTTGGGTGATGCACACCTTTGACTGGTTTTCAGCCCTCCAGTAAGGTTCTTTTAGCCTGTCTTAGGCTGTGTGTTCTTCAATGTTCCCATGCGGGTAATAAGAGCATGGTGCTTCCTAGTCTGTCTCTTTCTGACATCACCCATGACTGCACATTTAATTTTTAATATACCTAGGACTAACTTACTTTTTTTTTGTTGGCTCGGTTTTGCCCTTTGTTTAGGTCTGATAAAGTTTGTTCATTTCAACAAGGTTGCTGAATTTTTCAACATATTCCTTTCTTATCCTTTTTGGGATTTCTGTGGCTGTTGTTGGCTTGGTTTGGTTTTTGTATTCTTTTGGTGTTGCTGTTGAGACTTAGTCTTGCTACATTGTCCAGGCTGGCCTCCAACTCCTGGGCACCCACCTCAGCCTCAGAAGTAGCTGGGCATAGAGGGAGTAATACCATGGCTGGTTTCCATTGCTATCATTTTAGTCTCTGAAGGATCTACTTCAATATCCACACTTTCATTTTTGATAATGGCAATATCTTCTTTACTACTGAATACCTGATGTAGAACTTTTTCACTTGTTTTCATCATTTCACCATTTTTTTACTCAACAGCTTTCTCTATAGGATTTTCTTTTTTTATTTTGCTCTGTTCTGATTTCTTAGTCTTTTTTCTTCTACCCACCTTAGCCTGCCAGTCTTTCTTTCTTTTCTTTTCTTTTCTTTTCTTTTCTTTTCTTTTCTTTTCTTTTCTTTCTTTCTTTCTTTCTTTCTTTCTTTCTTCTTTCTCTCTTCTTAGCTTTTAAAGCTAGAATGCTAGATCATTGATTTGAGGCTTTGTTCTTTTGAAACACAGTCATTTAAAGAAATTAATTAATTCAATAAATTAATTGCAAAACCACTTCAGTTTATCCCATAAAATTTGATGCATTTTCATTGCTATTCAGTTTAAAATAGTTCCCCTTTCCTTTGTGATTTCGTTTTTTGAGAGTGATTATTTAAAACTCTTCTGTGTAATAGCCAAATCTTGCTGCATTTTCAAATACATTTCAGTTTTGATTCTCTCATTTAACTCTGTCATGGTCGGAAAACATGCTCTGTATGATTTTGATCTTTTTGATGTTCAATTAAAAGGCTTTATTGGCTTCATTTCAAATACAAGTTGGTTTCCATCCTAATGCAGGAATAAAAACTTTAGTTTTTCTGCAGCAATGTGTCGAATGTAAAAAGTGTGCATAATGGGAACATCCTAGGCAAATAGAGTTAGATAGAGCTAGTGGCAGCACGGTAGCTTGACAGAATGAAGTGCTGCTCTTCTCTTGGAGAAGTGGACAGAAAATGCATAACTTTTTGCCACAGTTCCCTTTGTTTATGTAGTTGTGATTTCCAATTTCTCGGAGGCTGGTGTTTTGTGCATGCCATACTCTTATGCACCCGTTATATTCCATGTATGTGCTGAGCATTTGGGACTACTTGTGAGGTTTCCAGGAGGAGACAGAGAGATGATTGGTTTTTCTTGGAGTCTCAGAGACAGCCTTCCTGGGTTCGAAGCTCAGCTCCATCCTGGTGAGCTGTGTGCATCGGGCAAGTCAGTTAGCCTCTCTGCTCCTATTTCCACCTGTGAAGAAGTAGTGATGGTTCTTTCCTCACAACATTGTCATTAAGATTAAACAGAGATTGCTGTGTAAAGTAAATAAATACAGTGTCTGGCATATGTAAAATGTTATATATGATGAGAGAATTCCAGGAGTTAAGAACTCATTAACATAAACCATTTCCCTGCCTGCATCTTTGGTGTAGATTGTGAATTCTGGAAGGCCACCATGATACCATGTACTTCTCTGGTATCTTAGCTTGGTGCCAGACACATAGTAGGAACTCCAAATTGTTTGTTGAAGGAAGATGCAGCTTTTGTTTTGCGATGCTATCAGTGGATAGTACAGACATTCAAGCCCAACCCTCAGGATGACTTTGCAAGTGATTAATTTGGATGAGAAAATGCTAGGAATACCCTTGCTGGAATGTAAACTGCACAAGGGAAGGGATATCATCAGCTTTTCCATTCTTCCCAAGCTTGTATATCCCTAGTACTATAAAGAGTGCCTGATACATAATACATGCTTAATGGATGTGAAGATGTGTCCAGGGAATCTCTGACATGGCTACAACTCTAGCTAGATGTCTTTGTGCCTGTGTGTGTGGGCGCACAGGTGTGTGCATGTGTGTGTGTGCAGTGCATGTGTGTGGATGTGTGTGCAGGCGCACATGCAAGTGTGCATTCAGAAGATTACTGTATCTTTTTAAGTGAAATGTGTACACAATTTAGTTGCTCAGTATGTCTTGATATACATACTGAATTGATTTCTTCAATCTGCCTTAGATTTATATGCATCCCCTTGCAGAGTTTACCAGTTTTCATGTGTGTGACGTGAGCTCCTACAGTTACTCTCTGTGTTTCTAGCACATGTTGCCATTGACTATATTCATTATGTTGACTTAAGATATATAGATCTAAGGCCAGTATCTCCTATTTTCCCCAGGTCACTGTCCCTGGTAACCACCATTCTACTTTCTGCTTCTATGCATTTGACTGTTCTAGATTCCACAGATAAGTGAGATCATCGAGCATTTTTCTTTCCGTATATGGCTTGTTTCCCTTAAGACTGTGTCCTCCAGGCAAACACATATTGTCCCCAAGTGCAGAATATCCCTTTATAAACATTCCATAACATATTTACTGCATTGTTTATACAGATTGTCTGTTGATAACACTGTGTACTATACAAATGCTTTACATATACACAAGTGCATAGCTTGTATGTTACAATATTATATAATTTTTACTATTTATAATGACTAATATGTTATGACATACAAATATGCATTTTATACATATCCATATATATGATACCGTAGTGACCATGCTGTACATTAGATCCTGAAACTTACACATCTTATACCTGAAGTCTCCCCATTTTCCCAGCACCTCAGCCCCTGGCAAATACTGTTTTACTTTTTGTTTGTGTAAGTTCAGCGTTTTAAGATTCCATATATAGTGTAATAGAACATAATATAATATATACACAGTTTTCCAATATCCGTACTATTCCACCCTTTGACATTGAAGTTACTCATGTCTCTGAATCTAATGCATATCATTTGTAGATTGGATATAGTATCAGTAAGTGTTTTCATGTGTTTTATTTCTCCTGTAGTGCTCAGTATATAATTACATTTTGCATAATGACTGATACGGTGGTATTTATGCCTGCCACTGTGGTATTTTCTTTCTCATGTTCTGTATTCCTCTATCCCTCCATTGAGGGGTGATTTTGTGTTAGTCAGAGATCTTGGTGATACATCCTTTTCAGTCACCTGCTGTTCCCTCACCACGTTTCTGAGGTTTATTTTTGTGATTGCCTCTTTGCCCCACAGAAGAGACTTAACATTGTAATTCAAAAGAGTCTAGCTCAGATTAATACCAACTTTATCTCAGCACTGTACAAAACTTGGGTCGTTTAATAGCTCCACACTCTCAAAATTTTGTGCTGTTTTTGTCATACCACACAAAGAGGTAATTACCTCTTTGTACAGTTAGGACACATCCAGACAGCCTTAAAATTACAACTTTATAAATAATTGCCCTTTAAAGCAGATAAAGGAAGAAAACAGTCATAAACCACAGCACATTCATACAGCCACTTACCGATGCGGGTGTCATTAGCTTTAGTGGTGTTCTTACAGTTTCATGGGGATTTGAGTTACTTTCCGTTGCTTTCTAAGATTTCCACTTGACATGTCTTGTGGAGCAGGTCTGCCAGCAGTAACTGCTCTGAGTTATTGTTTATCCAGACATAGCTTTATTTTAGCATCATTTTGGTGCGTTATGACAGCAGAATGAAATATACGCCACTTAAGTCAATTGTTGACCCCCACAATCCTCTGTCAAAACCATTATTGGGACATTTAGGGAAATTTAAATACGGCCTGCATATGGATCTAGAGAATATCGCCGTATCATTTTTAAATGTCTTTATTGCCATAATGGTTCTGCGGTGGTATGGGAGTATCTCTTAGTACTTAGGAGATATATGCTGAAGTAATCAGGTGAAGTGACTGGAACTGTTAAATGTTTAAGCCAAACAGCAAAATTGAGAGGTAAAGCAATAGGAGTATATGACCCTAGGTAAAAGAATGTTTGCTGTACTCCCCCTTCAGCTCTGTGGTATTATTTTGTTTTGTCTTGTTTTGTTTGTTGAGACAGGGTCTCACTATGTAGTTCAAGCTGGCCTCGAACTTGTGGTGATCCGCCTGCCTCAGCCTCCTCCCTCAGCCTTCTGGGTTTGCAGGTGTGCACTACCATGCCCAGCCCAGCTCTGTGTGTTTTTCGCAAACAAAGTAGAGGAAAATGGATCAACCATCATATTTTAGAGTTACACCCCATTATATTTACAAGTCATATTAGGCAGTCCTTGATAGCTGCTGCAAAATAATCTGGAGGAGGGGAAGGGGAGAGGATACGTATGAAATGAGATTGTCCCTGAGTTCTTAATGCTTGTAGTTGTGAGATGGATAATTGGAAGTACCCTATACTGACCTCTCATGCAGTGGTTCTCTAAGTGCAGTCCTCCTGCAGCAGCTGCAGCAGAGCACTTGTTTAAGGAACAAACTGTAGTGCTCCCTCCTCCTCAGATTTTGTAATCTGAGACTACAAATATGGGCCTCAGCAATCTGGGCCTTATCAAGCCCTGTAGGTGATCCTGATGCCAGTTCCTGTTCCAGGACCAGTGCTCTAATGTGATGAACCCTGAGATAATTCATAGGGCTCCTATATCAATTCTACTTGCATAAGATTGACATTATTTATACATGGCACAAGTCTTTAAATAAAGAAAACGTGTCACAGATGTTTCAATGACCATTTTTTTTAAACTGAAGTTTCAAGACAGCTAATCCCAATCTTTAAAAAATAAAACCTTCCAGATCCAGAGGAGAGATTATTCCCCAACTGAATCCATAGGACTAAACCTTTGACTTTGGAAACAGAAAAAGATAGCATGAGAGAAACCAACACCATGCCAACCTCCCTCTTAGGCAAATGACACAAAAACCCTAAGAGCAATTTCATCAGACTGGACACTTTCCCCAGCATATACACAAGATATAATGTGCCATCACTAAATTACATTTATCCTAGGATTTCAAAGCTGGTTGCACATTAGAAGACTAGAGATGGAAGGGGCATGAGAGAAGTCTGTGTTTCTGACATATTCAATTGCTTGCTCTTGGTGCCAATTGCATGTTTCATTCTGGAAACTTTGCACATTTAATTCTGGGAAACTCATTATGATATACCCTTACGATTTTTGCACCTTTTTCATATTCATATATACCAAAGAGCTTCATTTATTTCTTTTTTCACTCTTTTTTTTTTACTGATTATACTGATTAATGGGGTTCATTTTGGCAGATCCATACATGCACATAACGTACTTGGATTATTTCCATGCTCCCATCACCCATTGCCCCTCTCATACCCCTAGATTCACATCTGGGGTTTTTACTGCACACAATTTGATTATAGCCATCCCCCTTGCCCCCACACCCCTCCTCCTCTCTCTTTTTCCCTCCCACCCTCTTGTCTAAGAATAGTCTCCCTTCTGCTTTCTTGTCATCTTTTTCAGATTCTACATCTTGGACTGGACATGTGATATTTGTCTCTCTGAGTGTGGCTTAGTTTGTACAACATGATGGTCTGCAGATCCACCCATTTGCCTTTAAATGACAACATTTTGTTCTTTATGGCTGAATAATATTACCCTGTGGGTATATGCTGCATTTTCTTTATCTGTTCATCTTGATGGGCACCTAGGCTGGTTCCTTAGCTTCACTGCTGCATATTGTACTGCAGTAAACATGGGTATGTAGGTATCTCCGTAGTGTGCTGATTTTACTTACCTCGGGAAAATACCAAAGCGTGATATAGCTATTTCAAATGGTAGCACCATTTTTAATTTTTGTGAAGAAACTCCGTACTGATTTCCACCATGGGTATACTAACTTACATCCTCACCAGCAATGTAGAAGGGTTCTGTTTTCCCCTGCATTCTTGCCAGCATTTATTTGGCTTTTACATTTGTTTTGTTTTGTTTCTGTTTTTGTTGTTGTGTTCTTGATGATAGTCTTTCTGACTGGGGTGAGATGGAATCTCCATGTAGTTTTGATTTGCATGTCTCTAATGGCTAAAGATGTAGAACAGTTTTTCATAAACTTACTAGCCATATGCATGCTTCTTTTGAGAAGTGTCTGTTCAATTCATTTGCCCATTTATTCACTTGGTTATTTGAGTTCCTGGTGTTGTTTTTCTTTAATTATTTTTATGTTTTAGATATTAATCCTCTGTCAGAAGAGTAGCTGGCAAAGATTTTCTCCTGTTCTGTCCGCTGCCTCTTCACTCTGTTTGTCATTTCCCTGTACAGAAACTTTTTAATTTGATGTAGCCCCACTTGTCAATTCTTGGTATTACTTCCTGTGCCATTGGGGTCCTATTCAGGAAGTCTTTGCCTGTGCCTATGGCATTCAGTGTTTTCCAACTGTTTTGTTTGGGCAGTTTCAAAGTTTCAGGCCTTATGCTTAGGTCTTTGGTGGACTTTGGATTGTTTTCTGTACAGGGTGAGAGAAAGGGATCTAGTACAGGTGGATATCCAGTCTTCCTGGTGCCACTTGTTAAAAGAGGCCACTTTTCTCCAAGGCATAATTTTGGCTCCTTTGTCCAGAATCAGATGCCTACAGTTGCATGGGTTGGTTTCTGAAACTTCTGTTCTGCTCCATTAGTCTATATTTTGTTTTTGGTGACAGTACCATGCTGTTTTTCTCTTTTGTTTTGTTTTGTTTTGTTTGTTTTGGCTATGACTCTGTAGTATAATTTGATGCCAGGTATTGAGATGCCCCTAGCCTTGCTCTTTTTACTCAGGGTTGTTTTTTTTTTCCCCTCATGGTTGCTTTAGCTAGGCTGGATCTTTTGATCTTCCATCTGAGCTGTAGGATGGTGTTTTCTATTTCTGTGAAGAATATCACTGATATTTCAATGGAGATTACATTGAATCTGTAGATCCCTTTCAGCAATATGGACATTTTGACAATACTATTTCTACCAATCTGTGGACATAGGAGGTCTTTTTATCTTCTGGTGTCTTCTTTGACTTCTTTCTTCATTGTTCTGAAAATTTCACTGCAGATGTCTTTCACCTCCTTTGTTAAGCTACAGCCCTAGGGTTTTGTTTTTGTTTTTCTCTCTGAAGTAATTGTGAATCAAAATTGTTTTCCTGATTTCGTTCTCAGCTACTCTATTATTGGTGTACAGGAAAGCCATAGATATTTTAACGTTGATTTTAAATTCTGATAATTAATTAAATTCATTTATCAACTTGAAGAGTCTTTTGATGGAATTCTTAGGGTCTCCTAAGTATAGGATCACGTCATCTGCAAACAAGGATAATTTGACTTCTTCCTTTCCAATTTGTATTCATTTTATTTCTTTCTTTTGCTAAATTGTTCAAGATAAAATTTCAAGCACTAGATTGAATAGGAGTGGTGAGTGGACATGCTTGCCTTGTCCCTGATTTTAGAGGAAATGCTTTCTGATTTGCCCCATTCAGAAAGATGTTGGCCATGGGTTTGTCATATGTGGCCTTAGCTATGCTGACAAATGATCTTCCAGTGCTTAATTTTTAAGGATTTTATCATGAAGGTTTTGCTGAATTTTGTAGCGATTTTTGGTATCCTTTTGATGCTAAGATAAATCTCACTTAGGGTTTTGGGACAATCTACACATGATACAGATTAAAAGATAAGAGCCTTGATCATGTTCATACAGGCAAAATTTATTCCCTATTTTTAAGATGAGCTTTGGGAATGAGGGACCTAACCCAGTAAAAGGAAAGAAGGCAGGGAGGCTAATGCATGCAGATAGTATTTTAACATGGAAAATTTGACTATATTGTATTTATTATCAGGAGCAACTCAAAGAGCCAAAATTTGCCATCTCTATTAGATTTTGCACTGGGTGGCCAAGCTGGTACAGTAAGAAACTCATAATCAATGTATTGCATTCCCATTATTCCCAGATTCATAGAAAAATCCCAAAATATCTAGAGACATATGTCTAGATATTGTAGTCTTTTTAGCAGAGTGGCTAGTTTTAAGGTCAACCTACTTGCTCAGTAGTCGGATGTATTTCTGCATACTATTTCAAAATAGAGAGTATCGTCGTACACACATATCCAGCACAAGGGCAGCAACACTCTAGAGTATCCTGGGATCAGTACAATAAAATGATGGACAAGGCCTGAGAGTGCAAAAGATACAAGTCACAGAACAGAAAGATGAAGAAGTTAAGGACCCACATATATGGAGAGACATTCCAAGTTCATGACTAAGAAGGCTGGATACCCTACAAATAGTCCTTCCTTAGCTGATCCACAGATTCGGTCAGTGAAAGTACAAGGCACATCTCTTGAGGCTGTGTTTCCAGGGAACCTGACACGCAGATCCTTTTATTTACATGAAAGAGTGAAAGACAAAGACTAGCGAGGATACGCTTGGATACGGTAAGACTTAGGGACTTGCCCCTAGAAGGCATCAAGTCTTTATTATGAGGCGAGAAAAAATCAAGACAGTGTAGTATTGGCCCGGGAAGAGACAAATTTATGTATGGGACAGAACAGAAAACGCAGAAACAGACATACGGGTACGGGCAATAAAGTCTCCAGACGTTCGCAAAGGCTCACTGGGGGTGTATATCGGCCTCCTGTTGAGAAAACCTGATATAGGAATGTGGTTGATCTGAAAATCATCTGCCGAATTTTTAAAAGGTAAATTAAAGCACAACATATAGCTCAACTATACATTCGTGAACAGGACGGATTGCACAACAAAATGGAGGCTAGACTGAGAGACTTCCCTAGGGAACACTAAGCTCAGTTTCCTCTCTGGAACCTAGGCTGGTTTAGTGAAGTGTGCACAAAATTTGCATAGGAACGCATAAGGGTGTGGCTATAGTGTGGGCGTGTCCGTTGGTCTCAAGGTTCATTGGCCTTTGGCCAGGAGCTAGCGGGCGAGGTCAGTTGGGGGGCAGGGAGAAGGAAGTGCAGGCAGCTTATTGGCCTTTGCAGAAAGGCGGGAAAGTGAGACTCGAGAGAGACTCGAGCAGGAACTGCAGAAGGACCCCTGTTTTTCCTCCGGACTTGAAAGTGCACCGACCAACTGGAGACTGGGGTAAGTGCAGGCTAGCCTCAGGAACACTGATGCCCTCCCCACTTTCCTCTCTCCCTCCTGCTCTAGATTCCACAACCCTTCCTCTTTCCTCCACCTCAGCGGGGTTACTCCAAAGGCTCCCGCAATTCTACCAGACCCTGCCCCCCTGCAAAACTCAGTCCCAAATATTAAAAACAAAACAAAAACAACTCAGTCCCAGAAGCCCGGTCCGGGAACTCTGGCCCCCGGGGCAGGACCCATACCCCTGCCTTTGGTTCTGAGGTGGAACGAATGACTGTGCTTCTCGAGGAGGAGTCAGTGCACTGTGGGGAGGCCAGAGGGGACAAGCCAGGAGTGGAGGAGGGAGATGGTGGGGAGAAGACAGCGTGACCAAGTGCAAGTGCGAGTGTGGGGAGAGGTATGGAGGATTGGTGCGAAGCTGTGAAAGAAGGGAATGCATGGGTTTACATGAAAGCAGAGCGGGTGTATTGGTGCAGAAAATAGTGCACTGTGGGGTTGGCTATTGGCTAGGTTAGGGCCAGGCACTCCATGGGAGGTTCAACAAATGCCTGTTGAATGAGAGATGGAAATAAATGAAGAGGCGAAAGGGGGAAAAAAAAGAGTCAGCGATTCGGGAGAACCATGTGATTTCATGAAGAGCAAGAGGGTAATCCATTTCAAGGGGGAGCAGGGAATGGTCAAGATTAAGGTGAGGTGCAAGAAAAACAGGAATGGAGTGTGAGTGGGAAATTGAATATGGGTCATCCAAGGAGATTACAAGTTGAGAATGGGGGCGGGTGTGTGGAGAGTGAATGAGTGCCGGATCTTAGAGAGACAATCGCTGGAGTGAAAGCGAGTTGGGTTTGGCAGAGTGTGAGATGATGCCCAAGGAAGGAGTGCAGCAGTTGTTGAGGGAGACACAGGAGCACATTGTATGCCTGAAAGTGGAATGGATGGTGGAGGAAAGGGAAGCAAGGAGAGTCATGTTCTGATTGAACTTCTATGGGTCCTGTGCCAAGAGATTCTAAGGAGGAGGCATGGAGGGAAAGGGGCTGACTGGGAAGGAGGCTCCTGTGAGTAAGGAGGCTGGGATGAGGGATCTGGAGAAAGCCCAGGGTAAAGAAGGGAGCGCAGGTGGACTCACACAGGAAACAAGCACAGCCATGGCCTGGCTACGCAAATCAGGGGCAAAAAGCATTTCTGCCTCTTCTGGGCCTGCAAGTGTGACAGTTGTACCTTCTTGTCCTTCGGTGTCTGACAGGGGGTGGGCTGAGGCATCCTCCACACGCCTTCAATCCCCCACTTCAGGGAACAGCACAAGCCCTTGTCTGCTGTGAATACCTTGAAGAGGGAGCAGGGGTTACAGCTAAAGAAGCACCTGGCTCAAGCACGGATAAGGGCCATGGCCGCCACTCCCACATCTCACACCCACATCAAGAATTTGGCCATGGAAGCAGAAGTCCTCAGTGAGTGTCTGTGGCCTGAGAGGGAGCCTGGGTTTGAGTGGAGTATGTGTAAGAGTAATCCTATCACCAGTCCTACCACCAAAGTGAATTGCAGAGTGACCCTGGGCAAGCACTCCTGGGACCTTCTGCAGTCCGTGTACAAAATACCCTCAGTCTTCCCTGTCGAGTGTTTGTAGGCCGGAGAGATCTGGGGGCTTGTGAAGGTCCGTGGTGAGATGAGACTTTGGAGTGAGGGTGGGGTGTATCGGAGTGTGGCAGTGGTGCAGGGGAAAGGGCTCTTGAAAACTGTCCCTGATCTTTTACAGCTGAGAGGGGAAACACCATGCCCCAGCCTGAGGCCCACCCCTGTGCAATCCCCCAGGAGGTAAGGAGAGTCTGCTGCCAGTGGGGGAAGCTCCCACGCAGCCACTGCCCAGATCCCTTCCACTGTGGAACCCCAAAGGCAGGGGTTCCACCTCCCACCCTACCACCAACTTGTCATGAGACCTTGGGAAATTTCACTTCTCCCTGGGCTGCGGTATCCTCAGTTGCAAAAATAAAAGGTAAGATTATCTGGTTTTCAATGTGTTCATAAGTGACCTTATATCATATCTGACATTCTGGGCTTCTGTCCTCATCCCCAAACATGCCCATCTCCATGGCTGGCCCACTACCTGATTCCCATCTGTGATCTCTGCCCCTGCAGGAGCACTCGCAGGGGTCTCTGCAGCTCAGCTGGCCCCCAGAGCCTTCTTCTCAGGCCTATACTCCAGCCACCCTGGAGAAGCAACTGATGGTTTCTCTTTCCGGGGATCCCCAAGGGCCCTCTGCCCTGCTCAGCATGTGAGTAGAAAGAGGACCACAGGGCCACTCGCGTCTCTTGTTGTCCCATGTCCGGTCTCATGACTGTTGCTGTGGGAAGGAGGAGGAGGAAGTGGGGGCTGGGGAGCAGGGGCAGAGGAAGGAGAAGATAGCATCTCAGACTGATGGCCAGAGGTGGGGCTCTCTGACCTATGTCATTTCCTACTTGTGAAGCTTTGGACCCGTGACTTTACTTTTCAAGCCTCCGTCTCCCAGTGTGGGTGTGTGCTGGGGAAAGCACTACACCTACAGAACTGAAAAGAGGACTAGCACAAAGGATTGCCACATAGTGGTCCTTCAGCATGAAGGGGCTGTTAGCCCATGTGAAACAGATGGGTGCGATAGCAGGTCCTGCTGAACAGTGGGGCCGTGATGGTGAGGGCTGCAGAGGTCCAGGGAAAAGTCCAGAGGCCAGTAGAGAAAGGACACTTCCTGGACAAGAGCTGGGTTTGTCTTTCAAGACCCATGGGGGATTGGGTAAATGGAGATAAGACCCAGTCCCTGAAAACAGACAGTGATCTCATCTCCCCAGGAGCTTTGCAGATTCCCCCTGTGATTCCCCCATCATCTTCACCGTAGCTCTGGAAGGAGAGAGCTAGTAGGAATTAGTGTCTCAGGAAAGATGTAGAGAAAAGAGATGTGGCAAGGAAAACAAACCAAGTGGGAGAGAGGCTTTGCCCAAGCCACAAGGCCCTGTAGTCACTTAGATTCCCAAAATTTTGGTGTTGCCAACTCCTGCCCCTTTTGTTCTATTTCATGTTATGTGTCTGCCAGAGGGTTTAATCCCTTGGCCTCTACTCTCCTTGTTTCTAGATGCTCAAGTCTCATCCTCCAGCCATGTGCCACTCCTGACCCTCTTGTACTGCAGCCACAGGTCCCGGGAAAGAAGTGGGGTCCAGACTCCTGGGAAGGGCCAAGCATAATGAATGGGACCAGCAGAAGGCCTTGGGGGTGGGATGTGGGCTCGAGGAAACCAGGCGCTGAAGGGGCACTTGTTTAGGTGGGAGGAGATGTGGTTCCCCAGCCCCGAGTTCTCTCTTTGCAGGTGCCCTATGCCTGTGACCAGGCTTCAGTTTCTGATGCCTTAGAATGGGAGCGGAAGCTGGAGGCTGCTGAGGCTCTGCTGGCTCTGAAGAACTCTTCTCGGGCTCCTCCTGAAGCCTTTCCCTTGCACCAGCCCTGCAGCCCAGTGAGTGGCTTGCTCCCTTGAAGGGTAGACTGGGACTAGGAACAGTTGGGAAATGGAGTGGTGAGAGGGCGTGTTGCAGTAAGCTGGTTCACATGGGGAAAACAGGGTCAGTGGGGTAACGGTCCTGGGCCAGGTACTCAGCTTCTCAGTCTGTCTCATGAGATGCTGCTTGGAGGCTCAAGGGTACTTCAGTGAATCACCAGATTGTTGAGGGGCTTTGGGCTCAATGGCAAATGGCCGGTGTGCCCTGATGTCAAGAAACAAGGGCAACGAAGCCCCGAGGGTACCAGGGTCTTGCCCTAGGGCACACAGCATATCCAGTAGAGGAACCTCCAGGCAAGGACCCTCTCCTTGTGGCATGCTGAGGTCTGGGGAGGACACACAGAGGTGATAAATGCTTCATCTGGCTGGAAGGAGATCTGGTCCCTGCCTTCTGGGAGCTTCTAGTCTTGATGTGGAGATTGGATGCCTTCCCAAGCTGTGTTTGCCAGAAATAGCAATGACGTGCCCAGAGAGGAATGGCTGGAGGAACTCAGAGGAGGGTTGAACACCCAGAGAGGCTGGGAGGGAAGGATGGGCATGGATGGACAATTACGGTGGGTGGGGCATGGTGTGTGAGTGAAGAAGCAACCCTGGAAGAGCTGCTGGAACAGAACAGGATGGAGCTGGAGGGGTTTCCAATCACAGAAGCCTGGCAGGCTGCACCTGGGAGGCTGGAGCAGCAGCCATGGGTACTGAGGAGCCAGGGCATGTTTCTGACCTAGCCAGGGGCATATGCAGAAACCTTGGTTGAAACTGACCACAAGAGGTGTGGTGGCTGTGATGGAAGGATGGGGGAGGCAAGACCGGAGATGGAAAACCAGGCAGGAAGAGGTTTGTGCCATGGTCTCAGTGACAAGTCTCCAGTTGTGTTGTTGACAAAGGGGGGGGCAAGAGAGGATATGGATGTGACCTGGCCCTGGCCCCTTTCTTTCTGTATGCAGCTCCCTCTGGAGATGGAGGACTCCAGCTTCCCAGCCCCTCACCACGACCCAGGACAGCCCGCTCCATTTCACTGCCTATTGGACATGTGAGGTGCATCTTCCTCTTGACATAGGAGCCCAGAGGAAGAGGCCTCACTAGAGCACAGAGTATTTGATATCCTGTTCCTGAATGTACAGAATGGTTAATGTTCAAAATGCTTAACATCTTTTTTTAAGCCTTCAGGTGTTTTATAAGTGTTTGGACCCTTTTTATGATGTGGGGCAATTCTTTGGTGGAGGTTAAATATTTCTTTTCCTTCATTCCTTAATTCTTTAGATGCTGGGGCCTTTTATGTGTCTTAGAAAAAGCAGGACTGTGCAATCTAAAATAATCGGTCTCTCAGTGGCGTTCTGAGAGTTTTTGTTTGTCCTGTGCTTTTGCACGTATGTGCACACTCATGTACGTATCTCTGTGTGCAATGTTTTCACTTTGTGTCTGAGTTTGTGAACAAATAGTAAACTGCTCTTGTTGCAAGGCACTGAGAAACATGGCTTGTTTGTTACCACAGTATAACCTAGACAATCCTGACTCTGACAGACTAGTTCAAGCCACATGCCAAAGCGGGAGGTACTTTACTGGAAAGCTGGGGGTTGATGTGGCTAGATGAGAGCAATGGTAGAGGTGAATGAGTAGCAAACATATTCACTGAGCAATGAAGTACCTACCCTCTGCCTGGCATCACCTGTTTCTGGTTGTCCAGAGAGGCGCAAATGGTAAAGCCTGCAGGATAAAGCAGCAGGTCAGCTAAATGAGCAGAGTGGGCCAGATGGGCTCTGACCAACAGACAGTGCATGCTCTGCCTAAGGGGAAGTACCTGCTTGGCTGTAACCAATTGCTTCCATGTAGGAAAGTGGGCTCACTGTTACCAAATCAACTGCTTATTCAGGCTGGAAGTCTGTATTTCTAAGTCAAAGTCACTAAATTTGCAAACGCTGGTCCAGGTTTCTTCTTCATGCCCTACTCGTGGGCCGAAGCAAACATCGGTGCAAGTCAACTTTGGCTGATGGAAAGCCAGCGTGGTTCTAGTCCAATATTAATTTTACAGTGGGGGAAACCGAGACCAGTGGGGGCCAGAAGATTTGAAGGGGAGAAATGAATTAGACCCAGGCCTTCCTTTTGAAGGACGCGTGAAATGTGAAAAAGGGCACTACCATTCACTTGTTCTCCATTCATTGTATGCAAAGCCCACACGACCTCCCAACAACTCTATAAGCTGTGTTTAACAACTGGCTCACAAAAGCTCAAAAGTTTAACGATTGGCTCCTGCACTCCACTGATTTTCACCTTTGTCCGGAAAAACTACTCTTCCAAAGTATGTCTCACTAATGCTGCATGGCCATAGTAGGCTGTGACTGCTAGTTTCTGACCTAGAACAGCTTAAAGCGTGTGGGAAAGGTTTGGGACAAATATTAGACAGAATGAACATCCATAAGTGTTTGTGTAGGAATAGTACAATCCTGGAGGGGGCCAACATAGATAAAAGTGAGTGTCAGGGACACCAGAATTAGCCTTTAAAGCCCATGCAGGAGCACAGTCTTCAGATTTCTTAAAGGTTAAGGGAATGGGGTCAACTGGTGTCCCCTGCCGTCTCTCACTAGGGAGACAGAGTTCCCCACTGTCCCTCTTTCTGCATGGTAAATGTCACATCAGGTACCATAAACTTATCCACCTCACCCTGTTTCACTTTAAAATATATCCTTGAGACTACCTGATCACTAAATTGAGAACAGTAAAGTTATGTCAGGCAAAGGACGGGTGTGTTGGCTACACTATTACTGCCTCTTATGAAGTATTTAAAGCCACTTCTGTAAAACATGCTTCTTTTTTCTTTTTCTTTTCTTTTTTGTACTGGGAATTGAACTCAGAACTTCATGCTTGCCAGGCAGGCGCTGTGCCACTGAACTATATCCCCGGCCCTAAAACATGTTTCTAAAAGCGCTTCTTGTTCCCCCTGTTGTTTTCGGTGAATGGATATAGGAACCACGATGTCATGCTTGTAGTGAAGTGCTTAAAACAAATGAATTGAAGGTAGGTTCTTAGCTACTTTCCTCATTGCTGAGACAAAATACTCAACAGTAAGGTTAAAGGAGGAAAAATTTATTTTGGCTCACAGTTTGTAGAGGTTGAAGTCTGTAGCTGGCTGGCTCCAAGGCAGGGCCACATGCCTCATGGCACAGGGGCATGGCAGTGGAGAAACATCCCCACTGCAAGATCAGCAGGAAGCAGCAGGCCGCAAGCACCAAGAAGCTTCCTTTTCCCTTTTATCTGATCCAGGCTGCAAGCCTTTTGGTTGGTGCCACCCACACCCAGAGTGGAGCTTCCCATTATCCATACCCAGAACTATGCTAAAACAACCAGCGGACTAATTTAGTACCACACGCCCTAGATCCAGCCATTTTCAAAAAGCCCTGCCTCTGAACACACGAGGTGTGGGGGCACATCTAGAGAAAAGTCATAAGAGTTACCAAAAGTGAATAAGAGGGCTGATGGTGTAGCTCAGTGGTAGAGTGCCTGTCAAACAAGCATGGGATCCTGGGTTTGATCCCTGGTACCAAAAAAGCAAAAAAAAAAAAAAAAAAAGGGGGGGGGGGGGGGGGGGGGGGGGGGGGAGTGAAAACAAATACTGTTCAGATCACTCCCTGGTGACCTATAGAGGTATTGCTTCACTCATTTTGATGGCTGGAGCAAAGTACCCCATTGTGCGGACATACCGTAGTGTAGCCAACAAATCTTGTGTGGAAGGACACTTTGATTGTTTTCATTCTGGCCATTACACATGTAGCTGGGGGTGAAGAGTAATGTGGCTGTGATGAATAGGCTTGTGGCACAGTCTTTAGTACTGTTTTATCACCACATCCCTGGGATTTGTCCCTAGATGTATTATTGCTGCATAAAGGGCAAAACACACGTTGTCTTGCTCATTACAGCAACTCCCCTTTCATAAAAGCTGTACCATTTGTCTTTCCTCATCAATAATCTGAGGGAAGAGATGTTTCTAACAAGTCACCAGCAGGGCTGCCAGACATTTGGAGTTTGCCTATCTGGTAGGTGATACAACAGTGCAACCCTATGTACTTTATTTGTACATCTCTTGATATGAACAAGGTTGCTCATCTCTTTTTCATATGGTTAAGGGTCATTCATGTTTTCTCTTTTTGCTGTGCACAGATAATTTAGGTTTTCGTCCCAGTTTCTGTAAGGGCTGTTTTTTTTTATTTCAATTAACTAACTTTTTAATTTTAATTTTATATCTGAGGATGTGTTAGGACATATACATTTCTTTTTCTACTGATGTAAGTTGCAGACAGCTTTCCCAGTTTGTCACGAATCTGTGTACCTTGTGAGTAGTTATTCTGTCAACTTTCTCAGTATTATGCTTACTTCTTATTCTTATTCTGTCATGCTTATTCTGTCAACTTTCTCAGTATTATGCCTTACTTCTTCTAAATTTTCAGTCATGGCTAGGAAAGGTTTCCCATTCTTTAGGTACAGAGCAATGACACTTGAAGCACTTTATATGGTGCCTTATTTTACCTTTTAATTTGCAATCCATTAGTAATTTTCACTCATATGTGGTGTGAGAAAGAGATCCAGTCATATAAACACAACTTATTCCCTGTGGGAACATCTGCACTATGGTAGTCAAGAAACCTGCAGGGGCTTGGTCACCCCTGCCCCAGGCATAAAATTAACAGTAATGCATGAAACAATACACCTGTGAGAAGTTCAAAAGACAACTAAGAAGGCATAGCTCTCAGACTATTGTAAAAGCAAGGGGGAATTCCAGTGAAAGGGGTCAGCAAATTCCCAGAATTTGGTATGCTCCTCTGTGCCCCTCCTTCTACCCTACCTAGTATAGCACAAAGAGGAAGACATCTTTAATAGCAGGCTCTTGTCTTGGGACTGACACAAAAGAGCAAAACCATGCACCCAGGGTCTTGGCTCATCTTGGGGCTGCATGATGAACCAGTTTCTGTCTTGCTTGACTCAGACAGCTGAAGCAACCTGAGGCAGACTTTGCAAGCCTTTCAAAACAGAGGCCAGGCACCTTTAAGAGCTGCAGGCAGCCATCAGGGGAAGTAAGAGATCCAAAAACATTGGACAGGCCACTGAACCTACAGCCAGTTGGTGAGGATCTTCCTGTACATCAAGATAGTCTGAAAAGTCTGGGATGGGGTGGGGGGGTGGATTTTCAGATGCTCACATCCTAATAACAGATTATAAGGCATAGGAATCACCAGAGAAACACGACCCAATCACAAGAGCAAAACTCCAAACTCCAGGAGCCAAGACAGGTCTGCAAGCTTCCCGGCACAAAATTTAATTTAAAATAACTGACATAAAGTGCTCAATAAGTTGGAAGAGAACAACAGAGTAATGGCCAAAATAATTTTGAAAGTGAAAGAAGGGAACACATTTGGAATGTTCACATTTCTTCATCTCCAAAGAGTACAAAAGTACAAACACAAAGGACTAGTATGTGCATAAACATAGACAAACTGGCTAAGGGAAGATAGAAAGTCCAGAAATAAACCCTCATCTAAAAGTTCAAATGATTATTGACAAGTGTGCCAAGCTCATTCAGTGGAGGAGTTGGGATAACCACATGGAATGAAGGATATTGGACCCTTGCTTCACATCTCTTAGGAAAAAGGAAAGGAAACAGAGGTACGAGCTCAACAGGACTGGTTTATTGCAGAACAAACGTGGGAGAGACCACTCTGGCAATAGAGACCAGACCAGCTGCTCTTGTACAGGCTATAAGGGCTTTATAGGGTCATAAGCATAAAAAAGAGGGGCCTGTGGAAGGAAAATGTCACAATGGGGCTTTTAACAGGGATGTTTCAGTACAAGGATGTTGTGTGTTGTTTGTCAAGAGCAGGGCTGAAAAATGGTTGGGAATTATAGGGTGTAGCTGGGCTTACTGGGCCTTATGGACCCATGACTATACATCTGCAGAAGGTGTAAAAGCATGGCAGGGAGAAGGGATTTAATGTGGCCTCGCACTCAGACCAAGATCGTCCTACTCCAAGTCTTTTTCTCAAACTTCATGGTATGGTAAGGAAAATGGATGTTACATTTCTTGCTCAACTGATTCTTGCCAATTAGGGGCAATGTTGGTGGGAATGTTTTTGGGACTGAAGAAGAAGGTGTGTATTGCCATGGTCTTTACCAACCTCCCATGAAATGGCCACAATCCTGTTTGTCAGAAAATCTTTGAAACTGATTTATTAGGCATGACAATAATAAATGCACTAGTAGAAAACAGGACAGCCACTATCAAAGCAAAAATCCAAGATAGTATAGGGAATCTGCATGAATCCCATATATTCTGTAGTGGGTCCCGAGACATTTGTTATATGGCCTGGACATCTGTATTTGTCTTTTTGCAGAACTGCAGTTACGTGATTGTCTGGGCTAAACATACAGCATGTTATATGAAGTATGGGACATGTGCCCATTGGGTAGAGTTCGCATAGGGGCAACAGATCCCAGGCACTTCTATTTCTGGTTCCATCTGCATGATTACTGGAAGTTTCTAGGTGAGAATAAACTTTGTAGAGATTAAAGCATGAGCACAAGAATGGATAGGCGGTTTGGGAAGGAGTCATGTCCAGATACTATTCTTAAGGGATTGGAATAGCAACTGCGACTAGCTGGCTTCTACACCTATCTGTAGCTGGAAACTCTCAGCAAGGGTCAGTGATTGGAGTCCCCTTTTTTACAATGAGCCTATATTTCTATTAGTTTATATTTTTGGTTATAGTTTTTTTGCTGGGTGTTTAAGACCAAGTTAAAGTTAGACCTGTGTTAATTAATGTCAATCTTTTGCTCTCTATTAAGGTCAGTCAAAGCTCCTTAGGCATTACTTTTGGAACCATATGCGGAGCCTCTTAGCTCCCCTCTTAGGGTCAGCTGCCAAGATGACTCATGGTTTTGCTTGACCATGTGGTTTCTCATGGAAGCATGTCTGGTTGCCCTCCTTTTAATACACAGTAAACTACCTGACTTTTGTTCTCTGTGGTCCAACAGTTTCCCTGTTTAGAAGGTTGTGCAACTTATAAAAACTGTAAGATCCTGTCCCACCATGACCTGGTTCTTTGTTGATCTTGGAGGGTCAGGGTCAATATACTGGTTCTCCTTTTAGCCCAGTTGCCTTTCATTTTCAAAACTTAGTTGTTGAACACCCAGCAGATGAATTATCTTGTCCAGATATCAAGCACTTGAAAATATATTAGTATGAACAGGAAACTTTTCTTTCCTTGCCAATCATGATTGTCTTTGAAGCTGAATCCCTACAGAATGTTAACAGAAAACAGTTATAAAGTTTTACTTAGAAAATTTGAGATTGTATTTAAGGATAACAATTGTGATGACATCATTAAATGACAAGAAGAAACTTTTACTTAAATTAGTCATCATTCAATAGAGTTCCAGTTAAGAAAAATGTATCTTGTGTGACATTGCCTGGACATTTCAGCATCGCTAAGTGTTGTAACACATACATCACAATGCTGGCCACCTTATGCTGAATTGGCATGCACATCTTATTAAAAGTAGCTGGAAAACAAGTAAATGAAAGCCTGATGCTTGAGCCTAAAAGTTTACCACCATAAATAATTTTAGCCTGCTTGGTGAGATTCGCTGTAATTCCAGCACTTGGGAGACTGAGACAGGATGTTGGCCATAAGTTTGAGGGCAGCCTGGGCTACATATTGAGTTCAAGACCAGTCTAAACTACATATGGAGAACTTGTCTCAAAATGTGTGTGTCTGTGTGTGTGTGTGTAGGCCTGGAAGTCATGTATATGATGAGTTTTTTTTAAGTTTTGAATCTTTAAAGACCTATATACTTTGGAAACAAACACATTTAATACACCATGAAGTCAGCAATAATGAGTGTCATAAACAAGGCTGGAACTGTTTCAGGAGGCAGTTCTGTCCTGGTTCTTGTCATTGACCAGTTTAGGTATCCCTGTTAGTTATACAGAACTCATGTCAGTTTCAGAAATGAAAGCATCAGCCAGACCTAGAGAGGAGAGTTGGGACCTTGGGAGGGTGTTTTGGGATTGCTACATTGTTAGATTTCACTGGCTGCCAAATGATTTTTCAAGTAACCATGAAGGGAAAAATTGTCTTAATATCAGAAGAAAGAAGAGCAAGTTAATCCTATAAACATAGTTTTATCATTCAGAAAATGTTTCATACAAACCAACTGAACAAAAATCCCCACTTAAATTGGAGGTTAAAAGTAAATTTATCAATTTTTGTTTCTCTAGATCTAAAATTTTTATTCCACTTTTCTAACTGGTCCTGGGACTGAGGTTTTTGTTTGTTTGGTTTTGTTTTGTTATTATAAAACATTTATTGTTGAGGTAACAACCTATTGAAAACTCAGTGTAATAAATATTATCAGGAAAATAGATATTTAAAAATTATTTCTTTGCTCTTAGAGAGTGACTGAGCTTTTAAATGTTAGAAATTAATTTGCATATTTAAGCTGAAATGGGATTTCAGAGGCAATGAAAGTGAATATTTAATAAATGTGGCTATCCTGAAAACCTATATAAACAGCTTTCTATGGAAACTTTTAAAAGAGCCAAAAAAACAAAAACAAGATAAAACAAAGAAAAAAACCATGTCATTGAACTTAAACAAAGCAAGTCCTTGAATCTTTATAAAAATCCTGATGGAGTTTTATTTATTCCTGTTGAATCTGTCCTAGTTTGCCATAGTTTACTGGTTTGACTTTTGCTGCTTTTAGCTCTTGCTTTTTGCAAAATAGACCCAATTGGCATGTAGCATTATAATTTAGAAGCTTCATGTGCAGTCTTAACTCTGGAGTGGGAAGAGCAATTTTTGACATTGAAAAGGGGGCACAGAAGCAGAGAGTGAAGAAAGCGTGGGCATAAGTGACCTCATGTCACTTGCAGTTCCCTGCAGGCAGTTATGAAGTCTACACAGAATTTGGAATTCAAATATCCCAAATTCGTGCCATTGGCTGAGACACTTGAGCAGAATACCCCCTTTTAAAACAAGAGGCAGAAGGATTTTCAGAAGGCAACACAAAGAGATATCTGCAGGAATTGGAGAAATTTGGGAGTTCATAGTAACTGATAAGAGAGTAACTGGAAATCCATAACCTTGTATTTCGGTCATCCCTCAAACAGGACTAGGGACCCACATATTCTCTGTTGAGGTGGCCCAGTCACATCAGAGAAAGTTTTTCCAGAAATTGGATAGGTATTCCCATTTTAATGTCTGCAAAAGTCCACCACAGAGCCTGACCCTGCAGGAACCCCAGGGTGTCTGGGACTGACTTACCCTTCCAGGACATGTCTGGGGAAAGGCAGAGGCTGATCTTACCTGTCCTGGGCTGGATAAGGAAGTGTCCACTTCTGAGTGGAGCATTAGTGGGAAATGCCAAGTGAGTTCTCTGTACTGCCTATTTTTATTAGGTCCAAACAAAGAGCCAGGAAAATGAGGAGTGTGGACAATGAGCAGTACCTTGGAAGTCACTTCAAAGACTTCTCCAAGTAGTGAATCATGTCAATTTAGGAGAACCATCTTATCTTCATGATGACATTTATGGTAGTAGTAAATCCTGCAGCTACAGCCTCTATCTACTTAAATGATGTTTGAGCCAAGGGTCCACAGCTGTGGCCTTATCTTGCGTTTTTGAGATATCTCTGGCCTCACAGGCTACTACAGGCCTCAGCCACAACCAGTGATCCATAGAGGTTCACTTACTATGAATCAGCTCCTGTTGACAGGCAAGGGGCCTAGGCCTAGGACAGACTCACAGATAAACATAGAAAGTCAAGTAGTTTATTTTAAATCCTGCTCAGAGCCACTTCCTAGTGGTCTCCAACACATGCTTGAAAAAGAAAAACAAAATTCTTTCACTGAGGGATAGACAGCTGTCTCCAGCAACAAAGAAAACTCAGAATTTAGGTGCTCAATGTCTTCAGTCTTACCTGGTTTTCCCCACACATCCCTGGTACAGCATTCAACATACCATACTCCCTTTCCTTGAATGCCCTCACTTTAACAGCAGGCATCATGTGAGGCTGAGAGTTGTAAAGTCAGTTGCAGGAAAGCATTCGGCAGTCTTGGCTCTGAGGATGCAGGAGGTAAGTCTCCTTTGGGGAGTGTGTAGAAGTTTTCAAGTCACTTATGTGGCATTGGAGCTGTGAATGAGAATCCCTGTGATCATCTTTTCCTTTCCAAATTGTACTGCAACCTTAAAAACAACAAACCAAACCATTGTAATCGTTAGTTTGACAAAAATGTTTGGGCATCACATACAAAGTCAGTCCAGCACCTTGCTTCTCAAATGTAGGATTTAAAGAATATGTAAAGGTGATGCTTGATGTAGCTCCATTGCCAGATATGCTATGGAATAAAGGGTCTCCTGTGTGCTAACTTCATTCAGATTTGGATGCCAGTTCCAGACATCCCAGAACCAATTTAAAATTAAAATTTTAAAATTTTCATCCTCTGCAACAACCTTTGATACTGATCAAAATTTCTTTAAGAAATAAAGAAACAGGAGCATGCATAAAAAATATGTAATCATTCATGACATTATGTCAGCAAATGAATGTAAAGACCATCGATTGAGTCAGGAAATCCTAGACATCAATGTTTCAGTTTCAGTATAAAGGCTGGCAGTCTTGAGACCCAGGCAGAGCTAACATCTCAGTTCCAGTCAGAAGGCAGAAAATATCCAAAAGGTCATTTTGAATGTCTCAACTAGAGGCATTCTTTCTTAGTGTAAAACAATCAGACGGCCCTTTGGTTCTGCTGAGTTACTCAACTGATTAGATGAGACCCATCCACATTAGAGAGGGCTCAGACTATTAATTTGAATGCTCATCTCATTGAAAAGCAGCATAACAGAAAGTCCTAGAATAACATCCATATCAATTGACATCTGCATCAACAGTAGCAATGAAAGCTGTTGGTTTTTCAACATCCTCACCAAAATTTTTTTCTGATTTTGTGATAGTGGTCATCCTAATGGGTGTGATGTGCTATCGCTTTATGGTTTGGGTGTATACTATTTTGGGGTCTACTGACGTTGAGCATCATTCCTGTACTTCCCGGCCATTTGTATACATATTTTCAAAAGAATAAATTCAAGTCCTTTGTCCATATTTTAATTGGGTTAGATTTTTGTTGTTGAGTAGCAGGAGCTCTTCTACTTTAGACATCAGCTCTTTATCAAATATGATCATCCATTCCTTAGGTTGCCTACATATTCTGGTAGAATGCTCTCTGGATGTGACAATTTTAAAAAGGTTTTTGTAAGCCTCATTTACAACTTTAATTTCACTTTCAATTTTGGTTGTTTAAGTTTGGGCCTTTAACTTACTTTAGGTGTATTTTTGGAGATGATGTTAAAGGAATCAAAAAACCACCACGCTGGCTGGTCTGAGCACAAGACCACATTAAATCCCTTCTCCCTGCCATGCTTTTACACCTTCTGCAGATGTATAGTCATGGGTCCATAAGGCCCAGTAAGCCCAGCTACACCCTATAATTCCCAACCATTTTTCAGCCCTGCTCTTGACAAACAACACACAACATCCTTGTACTGAAACATCCCTGTTAAAAGCCCCATTGTGACATTTTCCTTCCACAGGCCCCTCTTTTTTATGCTTATGACCCTATAAAGCCCTTATAGCCTGTACAAGAGCAGCTGGTCTGGTCTCTATTGCCAGAGTGGTCTCTCCCACGTTTGTTCTGCAATAAACCAGTCCTGTTGAGCTCGTACCTCTGTTTCCTTTCCTTTTTCCTAAGAGATGTGAAGCAAGGGTCCAATATCCTTCATTCCATGTGGTTATCCCAACTCCTCCACTGAATGAGCTTGGCACACTTGTCAATAATCATTTGAACTTTTAGATGAGGGTTTATTTCTGGACTTTCTATCTTCCCTTAGCCAGTTTGTCTATGTTTATGCACATACTAGTCCTTTGTGTTTGTACTTTTGTACTCTTTGGAGATGAAGAAATGTGAACATTCCAAATGTGTTCCCTTCTTTCACTTTCAAAATTATTTTGGCCATTACTCTGTTGTTCTCTTCCAACTTATTGAGCACTTTATGTCAGTTATTTTAAATTAAATTTTGTGCCGGGAAGCTTGCAGACCTGTCTTGGCTCCTGGAGTTTGGAGTTTTGCTCTTGTGATTGGGTCGTGTTTCTCTGGTGATTCCTATGCCTTATAATCTGTTATTAGGATGTGAGCATCTGAAAATCCACCCCCCCACCCCATCCCAGACTTTTCAGACTATCTTGATGTACAGGAAGATCCTCACCAACTGGCTGTAGGTTCAGTGGCCTGTCCAATGTTTTTGGATCTCTTACTTCCCCTGATGGCTGCCTGCAGCTCTTAAAGGTGCCTGGCCTCTGTTTTGAAAGGCTTGCAAAGTCTGCCTCAGGTTGCTTCAGCTGTCTGAGTCAAGCAAGACAGAAACTGGTTCATCATGCAGCCCCAAGATGAGCCAAGACCCTGGGTGCATGGTTTTGCTCTTTTGTGTCAGTCCCAAGACAAGAGCCTGCTATTAAAGATGTCTTCCTCTTTGTGCTATACTAGGTAGGGTAGAAGGAGGGGCACAGAGGAGCATACCAAATTCTGGGAATTTGCTGACCCCTTTCACTGGAATTCCCCCTTGCTTTTACAATAGTCTGAGAGCTATGCCTTCTTAGTTGTCTTTTGAACTTCTCACAGGTGTATTGTTTCATGCATTACTGTTAATTTTATGCCTGGGGCAGGGGTGACCAAGCCCCTGCAGGTTTCTTGACTACCATAGTGCAGATGTTCCCACAGGGAATAAGTTGTGTTTATATGACTGGATCTCTTTCTCACACCACATATGAGTGAAAATTACTAATGGATTGCAAATTAAAAGGTAAAATAAGGCACCATATAAAGTGCTTCAAGTGTCATTGCTCTGTACCTAAAGAATGGGAAACCTTTCCTAGCCATGACTGAAAATTTAGAAGAAGTAAGGCATAATACTGAGAAAGTTGACAGAATAAGCATGACAGAATAAGAATAAGAAGTAAGCATAATACTGAGAAAGTTGACAGAATAACTACTCACAAGGTACACAGATTCGTGACAAACTGGGAAAGCTGTCTGCAACTTACATCAGTAGAAAAAGAAATGTATATGTCCTAACACATCCTCAGATATAAAATTAAAATTAAAAAGTTAGTTAATTGAAATAAAAAAAAACAGCCCTTACAGAAACTGGGACGAAAACCTAAATTATCTGTGCACAGCAAAAAGAGAAAACATGAATGACCCTTAACCATATGAAAAAGAGATGAGCAACCTTGTTCATATCAAGAGATGTACAAATAAAGTACATAGGGTTGCACTGTTGTATCACCTACCAGATAGGCAAACTCCAAATGTCTGGCAGCCCTGCTGGTGACTTGTTAGAAACATCTCTTCCCTCAGATTATTGATGAGGAAAGACAAATGGTACAGCTTTTATGAAAGGGGAGTTGCTGTAATGAGCAAGACAACGTGTGTTTTGCCCTTTATGCAGCAATAATACATCTAGGGACAAATCCCAGGGATGTGGTGATAAAACAGTACTAAAGACTGTGCCACAAGCCTATTCATCACAGCCACATTACTCTTCACCCCCAGCTACATGTGTAATGGCCAGAATGAAAACAATCAAAGTGTCCTTCCACACAAGATTTGTTGGCTACACTACGGTATGTCCGCACAATGGGGTACTTTGCTCCAGCCATCAAAATGAGTGAAGCAATACCTCTATAGGTCACCAGGGAGTGATCTGAACAGTATTTGTTTTCACTCCCCCCCCCCCCCCCCCCCCCCCCCCCCCCTTTTTTTTTTTTTTTTTTTGCTTTTTTGGTACCAGGGATCAAACCCAGGATCCCATGCTTGTTTGACAGGCACTCTACCACTGAGCTACACCATCAGCCCTCTTATTCACTTTTGGTAACTCTTATGACTTTTCTCTAGATGTGCCCCCACACCTCGTGTGTTCAGAGGCAGGGCTTTTTGAAAATGGCTGGATCTAGGGCGTGTGGTACTAAATTAGTCCGCTGGTTGTTTTAGCATAGTTCTGGGTATGGATAATGGGAAGCTCCACTCTGGGTGTGGGTGGCACCAACCAAAAGGCTTGCAGCCTGGATCAGATAAAAGGGAAAAGGAAGCTTCTTGGTGCTTGCGGCCTGCTGCTTCCTGCTGATCTTGCAGTGGGGATGTTTCTCCACTGCCATGCCCCTGTGCCATGAGGCATGTGGCCCTGCCTTGGAGCCAGCCAGCTACAGACTTCAACCTCTACAAACTGTGAGCCAAAATAAATTTTTCCTCCTTTAACCTTACTGTTGAGTATTTTGTCTCAGCAATGAGGAAAGTAGCTAAGAACCTACCTTCAATTCATTTGTTTTAAGCACTTCACTACAAGCATGACATCGTGGTTCCTATATCCATTCACCGAAAACAACAGGGGGAACAAGAAGCGCTTTTAGAAACATGTTTTAGGGCCGGGGATATAGTTCAGTGGCACAGCGCCTGCCTGGCAAGCATGAAGTTCTGAGTTCAATTCCCAGTACAAAAAAGAAAAGAAAAAGAAAAAAGAAGCATGTTTTACAGAAGTGGCTTTAAATACTTCATAAGAGGCAGTAATAGTGTAGCCAACACACCCGTCCTTTGCCTGACATAACTTTACTGTTCTCAATTTAGTGATCAGGTAGTCTCAAGGATATATTTTAAAGTGAAACAGGGTGAGGTGGATAAGTTTATGGTACCTGATGTGACATTTACCATGCAGAAAGAGGGACAGTGGGGAACTCTGTCTCCCTAGTGAGAGACGGCAGGGGACACCAGTTGACCCCATTCCCTTAACCTTTAAGAAATCTGAAGACTGTGCTCCTGCATGGGCTTTAAAGGCTAATTCTGGTGTCCCTGACACTCACTTTTATCTATGTTGGCCCCCTCCAGGATTGTACTATTCCTACACAAACACTTATGGATGTTCATTCTGTCTAATATTTGTCCCAAACCTTTCCCACACGCTTTAAGCTGTTCTAGGTCAGAAACTAGCAGTCACAGCCTACTATGGCCATGCAGCATTAGTGAGACATACTTTGGAAGAGTAGTTTTTCCGGACAAAGGTGAAAATCAGTGGAGTGCAGGAGCCAATCGTTAAACTTTTGAGCTTTTGTGAGCCAGTTGTTAAACACAGCTTATAGAGTTGTTGGGAGGTCGTGTGGGCTTTGCATACAATGAATGGAGAACAAGTGAATGGTAGTGCCCTTTTTCACATTTCACGCGTCCTTCAAAAGGAAGGCCTGGGTCTAATTCATTTCTCCCCTTCAAATCTTCTGGCCCCCACTGGTCTCGGTTTCCCCCACTGTAAAATTAATATTGGACTAGAACCACGCTGGCTTTCCATCAGCCAAAGTTGACTTGCACCGATGTTTGCTTCGGCCCACGAGTAGGGCATGAAGAAGAAACCTGGACCAGCGTTTGCAAATTTAGTGACTTTGACTTAGAAATACAGACTTCCAGCCTGAATAAGCAGTTGATTTGGTAACAGTGAGCCCACTTTCCTACATGGAAGCAATTGGTTACAGCCAAGCAGGTACTTCCCCTTAGGCAGAGCATGCACTGTCTGTTGGTCAGAGCCCATCTGGCCCACTCTGCTCATTTAGCTGACCTGCTGCTTTATCCTGCAGGCTTTACCATTTGCGCCTCTCTGGACAACCAGAAACAGGTGATGCCAGGCAGAGGGTAGGTACTTCATTGCTCAGTGAATATGTTTGCTACTCATTCACCTCTACCATTGCTCTCATCTAGCCACATCAACCCCCAGCTTTCCAGTAAAGTACCTCCCGCTTTGGCATGTGGCTTGAACTAGTCTGTCAGAGTCAGGATTGTCTAGGTTATACTGTGGTAACAAACAAGCCATGTTTCTCAGTGCCTTGCAACAAGAGCAGTTTACTATTTGTTCACAAACTCAGACACAAAGTGAAAACATTGCACACAGAGATACGTACATGAGTGTGCACATACGTGCAAAAGCACAGGACAAACAAAAACTCTCAGAACGCCACTGAGAGACCGATTATCTTAGATTGCACAGTCCTGCTTTTTCTAAGACACATAAAAGGCCCCAGCATCTAAAGAATTAAGGAATGAAGGAAAAGAAATATTTAACCTCCACCAAAGAATTGCCCCACATCATAAAAAGGGTCCAAACACTTATAAAACACCTGAAGGCTTAAAAAAAGATGTTAAGCATTTTGAACATTAACCATTCTGTACATTCAGGAACAGGATATCAAATACTCTGTGCTCTAGTGAGGCCTCTTCCTCTGGGCTCCTATGTCAAGAGGAAGATGCACCTCACATGTCCAATAGGCAGTGAAATGGAGCGGGCTGTCCTGGGTCGTGGTGAGGGGCTGGGAAGCTGGAGTCCTCCATCTCCAGAGGGAGCTGCATACAGAAAGAAAGGGGCCAGGGCCAGGTCACATCCATATCCTCTCTTGCCCCCCCCTTTGTCAACAACACAACTGGAGACTTGTCACTGAGACCATGGCACAAACCTCTTCCTGCCTGGTTTTCCATCTCCGGTCTTGCCTCCCCCATCCTTCCATCACAGCCACCACACCTCTTGTGGTCAGTTTCAACCAAGGTTTCTGCATATGCCCCTGGCTAGGTCAGAAACATGCCCTGGCTCCTCAGTACCCATGGCTGCTGCTCCAGCCTCCCAGGTGCAGCCTGCCAGGCTTCTGTGATTGGAAACCCCTCCAGCTCCATCCTGTTCTGTTCCAGCAGCTCTTCCAGGGTTGCTTCTTCACTCACACACCATGCCCCACCCACCGTAATTGTCCATCCATGCCCATCCTTCCCTCCCAGCCTCTCTGGGTGTTCAACCCTCCTCTGAGTTCCTCCAGCCATTCCTCTCTGGGCACGTCATTGCTATTTCTGGCAAACACAGCTTGGGAAGGCATCCAATCTCCACATCAAGACTAGAAGCTCCCAGAAGGCAGGGACCAGATCTCCTTCCAGCCAGATGAAGCATTTATCACCTCTGTGTGTCCTCCCCAGACCTCAGCATGCCACAAGGAGAGGGTCCTTGCCTGGAGGTTCCTCTACTGGATATGCTGTGTGCCCTAGGGCAAGACCCTGGTACCCTCGGGGCTTCGTTGCCCTTGTTTCTTGACATCAGGGCACACCGGCCATTTGCCATTGAGCCCAAAGCCCCTCAACAATCTGGTGATTCACTGAAGTACCCTTGAGCCTCCAAGCAGCATCTCATGAGACAGACTGAGAAGCTGAGTACCTGGCCCAGGACCGTTACCCCACTGACCCTGTTTTCCCCATGTGAACCAGCTTACTGCAACACGCCCTCTCACCACTCCATTTCCCAACTGTTCCTAGTCCCAGTCTACCCTTCAAGGGAGCAAGCCACTCACTGGGCTGCAGGGCTGGTGCAAGGGAAAGGCTTCAGGAGGAGCCCGAGAAGAGTTCTTCAGAGCCAGCAGAGCCTCAGCAGCCTCCAGCTTCCGCTCCCATTCTAAGGCATCAGAAACTGAAGCCTGGTCACAGGCATAGGGCACCTGCAAAGAGAGAACTCGGGGCTGGGGAACCACATCTCCTCCCACCTAAACAAGTGCCCCTTCAGCGCCTGGTTTCCTCGAGCCCACATCCCACCCCCAAGGCCTTCTGCTGGTCCCATTCATTATGCTTGGCCCTTCCCAGGAGTCTGGACCCCACTTCTTTCCCGGGACCTGTGGCTGCAGTACAAGAGGGTCAGGAGTGGCACATGGCTGGAGGATGAGACTTGAGCATCTAGAAACAAGGAGAGTAGAGGCCAAGGGATTAAACCCTCTGGCAGACACATAACATGAAATAGAACAAAAGGGGCAGGAGTTGGCAACACCAAAATTTTGGGAATCTAAGTGACTACAGGGCCTTGTGGCTTGGGCAAAGCCTCTCTCCCACTTGGTTTGTTTTCCTTGCCACATCTCTTTTCTCTACATCTTTCCTGAGACACTAATTCCTACTAGCTCTCTCCTTCCAGAGCTACGGTGAAGATGATGGGGGAATCACAGGGGGAATCTGCAAAGCTCCTGGGGAGATGAGATCACTGTCTGTTTTCAGGGACTGGGTCTTATCTCCATTTACCCAATCCCCCATGGGTCTTGAAAGACAAACCCAGCTCTTGTCCAGGAAGTGTCCTTTCTCTACTGGCCTCTGGACTTTTCCCTGGACCTCTGCAGCCCTCACCATCACGGCCCCACTGTTCAGCAGGACCTGCTATCGCACCCATCTGTTTCACATGGGCTAACAGCCCCTTCATGCTGAAGGACCACTATGTGGCAATCCTTTGTGCTAGTCCTCTTTTCAGTTCTGTAGGTGTAGTGCTTTCCCCAGCACACACCCACACTGGGAGACGGAGGCTTGAAAAGTAAAGTCACGGGTCCAAAGCTTCACAAGTAGGAAATGACATAGGTCAGAGAGCCCCACCTCTGGCCATCAGTCTGAGATGCTATCTTCTCCTTCCTCTGCCCCTGCTCCCCAGCCCCCACTTCCTCCTCCTCCTTCCCACAGCAACAGTCATGAGACCGGACATGGGACAACAAGAGACGCGAGTGGCCCTGTGGTCCTCTTTCTACTCACATGCTGAGCAGGGCAGAGGGCCCTTGGGGATCCCCGGAAAGAGAAACCATCAGTTGCTTCTCCAGGGTGGCTGGAGTATAGGCCTGAGAAGAAGGCTCTGGGGGCCAGCTGAGCTGCAGAGACCCCTGCGAGTGCTCCTGCAGGGGCAGAGATCACAGATGGGAATCAGGTAGTGGGCCAGCCATGGAGATGGGCATGTTTGGGGATGAGGACAGAAGCCCAGAATGTCAGATATGATATAAGGTCACTTATGAACACATTGAAAACCAGATAATCTTACCTTTTATTTTTGCAACTGAGGATACCGCAGCCCAGGGAGAAGTGAAATTTCCCAAGGTCTCATGACAAGTTGGTGGTAGGGTGGGAGGTGGAACCCCTGCCTTTGGGGTTCCACAGTGGAAGGGATCTGGGCAGTGGCTGCGTGGGAGCTTCCCCCACTGGCAGCAGACTCTCCTTACCTCCTGGGGGATTGCACAGGGGTGGGCCTCAGGCTGGGGCATGGTGTTTCCCCTCTCAGCTGTAAAAGATCAGGGACAGTTTTCAAGAGCCCTTTCCCCTGCACCACTGCCACACTCCGATACACCCCACCCTCACTCCAAAGTCTCATCTCACCACGGACCTTCACAAGCCCCCAGATCTCTCCGGCCTACAAACACTCGACAGGGAAGACTGAGGGTATTTTGTACACGGACTGCAGAAGGTCCCAGGAGTGCTTGCCCAGGGTCACTCTGCAATTCACTTTGGTGGTAGGACTGGTGATAGGATTACTCTTACACATACTCCACTCAAACCCAGGCTCCCTCTCAGGCCACAGACACTCACTGAGGACTTCTGCTTCCATGGCCAAATTCTTGATGTGGGTGTGAGATGTGGGAGTGGCGGCCATGGCCCTTATCCGTGCTTGAGCCAGGTGCTTCTTTAGCTGTAACCCCTGCTCCCTCTTCAAGGTATTCACAGCAGACAAGGGCTTGTGCTGTTCCCTGAAGTGGGGGATTGAAGGCGTGTGGAGGATGCCTCAGCCCACCCCCTGTCAGACACCGAAGGACAAGAAGGTACAACTGTCACACTTGCAGGCCCAGAAGAGGCAGAAATGCTTTTTGCCCCTGATTTGCGTAGCCAGGCCATGGCTGTGCTTGTTTCCTGTGTGAGTCCACCTGCGCTCCCTTCTTTACCCTGGGCTTTCTCCAGATCCCTCATCCCAGCCTCCTTACTCACAGGAGCCTCCTTCCCAGTCAGCCCCTTTCCCTCCATGCCTCCTCCTTAGAATCTCTTGGCACAGGACCCATAGAAGTTCAATCAGAACATGACTCTCCTTGCTTCCCTTTCCTCCACCATCCATTCCACTTTCAGGCATACAATGTGCTCCTGTGTCTCCCTCAACAACTGCTGCACTCCTTCCTTGGGCATCATCTCACACTCTGCCAAACCCAACTCGCTTTCACTCCAGCGATTGTCTCTCTAAGATCCGGCACTCATTCACTCTCCACACACCCGCCCCCATTCTCAACTTGTAATCTCCTTGGATGACCCATATTCAATTTCCCACTCACACTCCATTCCTGTTTTTCTTGCACCTCACCTTAATCTTGACCATTCCCTGCTCCCCCTTGAAATGGATTACCCTCTTGCTCTTCATGAAATCACATGGTTCTCCCGAATCGCTGACTCTTTTTTTTCCCCCTTTCGCCTCTTCATTTATTTCCATCTCTCATTCAACAGGCATTTGTTGAACCTCCCATGGAGTGCCTGGCCCTAACCTAGCCAATAGCCAACCCCACAGTGCACTATTTTCTGCACCAATACACCCGCTCTGCTTTCATGTAAACCCATGCATTCCCTTCTTTCACAGCTTCGCACCAATCCTCCATACCTCTCCCCACACTCGCACTTGCACTTGGTCACGCTGTCTTCTCCCCACCATCTCCCTCCTCCACTCCTGGCTTGTCCCCTCTGGCCTCCCCACAGTGCACTGACTCCTCCTCGAGAAGCACAGTCATTCGTTCCACCTCAGAACCAAAGGCAGGGGTATGGGTCCTGCCCCGGGGGCCAGAGTTCCCGGACCGGGCTTCTGGGACTGAGTTGTTTTTGTTTTGTTTTTAATATTTGGGACTGAGTTTTGCAGGGGGGCAGGGTCTGGTAGAATTGCGGGAGCCTTTGGAGTAACCCCGCTGAGGTGGAGGAAAGAGGAAGGGTTGTGGAATCTAGAGCAGGAGGGAGAGAGGAAAGTGGGGAGGGCATCAGTGTTCCTGAGGCTAGCCTGCACTTACCCCAGTCTCCAGTTGGTCGGTGCACTTTCAAGTCCGGAGGAAAAACAGGGGTCCTTCTGCAGTTCCTGCTCGAGTCTCTCTCGAGTCTCACTTTCCCGCCTTTCTGCAAAGGCCAATAAGCTGCCTGCACTTCCTTCTCCCTGCCCCCCAACTGACCTCGCCCGCTAGCTCCTGGCCAAAGGCCAATGAACCTTGAGACCAACGGACACGCCCACACTATAGCCACACCCTTATGCGTTCCTATGCAAATTTTGTGCACACTTCACTAAACCAGCCTAGGTTCCAGAGAGGAAACTGAGCTTAGTGTTCCCTAGGGAAGTCTCTCAGTCTAGCCTCCATTTTGTTGTGCAATCCGTCCTGTTCACGAATGTATAGTTGAGCTATATGTTGTGCTTTAATTTACCTTTTAAAAATTCGGCAGATGATTTTCAGATCAACCACATTCCTATATCAGGTTTTCTCAACAGGAGGCCGATATACACCCCCAGTGAGCCTTTGCGAACGTCTGGAGACTTTATTGCCCGTACCCGTATGTCTGTTTCTGCGTTTTCTGTTCTGTCCCATACATAAATTTGTCTCTTCCCGGGCCAATACTACACTGTCTTGATTTTTTCTCGCCTCATAATAAAGACTTGATGCCTTCTAGGGGCAAGTCCCTAAGTCTTACCGTATCCAAGCGTATCCTCGCTAGTCTTTGTCTTTCACTCTTTCATGTAAATAAAAGGATCTGCGTGTCAGGTTCCCTGGAAACACAGCCTCAAGAGATGTGCCTTGTACTTTCACTGACCGAATCTGTGGATCAGCTAAGGAAGGACTATTTGTAGGGTATCCAGCCTTCTTAGTCATGAACTTGGAATGTCTCTCCATATATGTGGGTCCTTAACTTCTTCATCTTTCTGTTCTGTGACTTGTATCTTTTGCACTCTCAGGCCTTGTCCATCATTTTATTGTACTGATCCCAGGATACTCTAGAGTGTTGCTGCCCTTGTGCTGGATATGTGTGTACGACGATACTCTCTATTTTGAAATAGTATGCAGAAATACATCCGACTACTGAGCAAGTAGGTTGACCTTAAAACTAGCCACTCTGCTAAAAAGACTACAATATCTAGACATATGTCTCTAGATATTTTGGGATTTTTCTATGAATCTGGGAATAATGGGAATGCAATACATTGATTATGAGTTTCTTACTGTACCAGCTTGGCCACCCAGTGCAAAATCTAATAGAGATGGCAAATTTTGGCTCTTTGAGTTGCTCCTGATAATAAATACAATATAGTCAAATTTTCCATGTTAAAATACTATCTGCATGCATTAGCCTCCCTGCCTTCTTTCCTTTTACTGGGTTAGGTCCCTCATTCCCAAAGCTCATCTTAAAAATAGGGAATAAATTTTGCCTGTATGAACATGATCAAGGCTCTTATCTTTTAATCTGTATCATGTGTAGATTGTCCCAAAACCCTAAGTGAGATTTATCTTAGCATCAAAAGGATACCAAAAATCGCTACAAAATTCAGCAAAACCTTCATGATAAAATCCTTAAAAATTAAGCACTGGAAGATCATTTGTCAGCATAGCTAAGGCCACATATGACAAACCCATGGCCAACATCTTTCTGAATGGGGCAAATCAGAAAGCATTTCCTCTAAAATCAGGGACAAGGCAAGCATGTCCACTCACCACTCCTATTCAATCTAGTGCTTGAAATTTTATCTTGAACAATTTAGCAAAAGAAAGAAATAAAATGAATACAAATTGGAAAGGAAGAAGTCAAATTATCCTTGTTTGCAGATGACGTGATCCTATACTTAGGAGACCCTAAGAATTCCATCAAAAGACTCTTCAAGTTGATAAATGAATTTAATTAATTATCAGAATTTAAAATCAACGTTAAAATATCTATGGCTTTCCTGTACACCAATAATAGAGTAGCTGAGAACGAAATCAGGAAAACAATTTTGATTCACAATTACTTCAGAGAGAAAAACAAAAACAAAACCCTAGGGCTGTAGCTTAACAAAGGAGGTGAAAGACATCTGCAGTGAAATTTTCAGAACAATGAAGAAAGAAGTCAAAGAAGACACCAGAAGATAAAAAGACCTCCTATGTCCACAGATTGGTAGAAATAGTATTGTCAAAATGTCCATATTGCTGAAAGGGATCTACAGATTCAATGTAATCTCCATTGAAATATCAGTGATATTCTTCACAGAAATAGAAAACACCATCCTACAGCTCAGATGGAAGATCAAAAGATCCAGCCTAGCTAAAGCAACCATGAGGGGAAAAAAAAAACAACCCTGAGTAAAAAGAGCAAGGCTAGGGGCATCTCAATACCTGGCATCAAATTATACTACAGAGTCATAGCCAAAACAAACAAAACAAAACAAAACAAAAGAGAAAAACAGCATGGTACTGTCACCAAAAACAAAATATAGACTAATGGAGCAGAACAGAAGTTTCAGAAACCAACCCATGCAACTGTAGGCATCTGATTCTGGACAAAGGAGCCAAAATTATGCCTTGGAGAAAAGTGGCCTCTTTTAACAAGTGGCACCAGGAAGACTGGATATCCACCTGTACTAGATCCCTTTCTCTCACCCTGTACAGAAAACAATCCAAAGTCCACCAAAGACCTAAGCATAAGGCCTGAAACTTTGAAACTGCCCAAACAAAACAGTTGGAAAACACTGAATGCCATAGGCACAGGCAAAGACTTCCTGAATAGGACCCCAATGGCACAGGAAGTAATACCAAGAATTGACAAGTGGGGCTACATCAAATTAAAAAGTTTCTGTACAGGGAAATGACAAACAGAGTGAAGAGGCAGCGGACAGAACAGGAGAAAATCTTTGCCAGCTACTCTTCTGACAGAGGATTAATATCTAAAACATAAAAATAATTAAAGAAAAACAACACCAGGAACTCAAATAACCAAGTGAATAAATGGGCAAATGAATTGAACAGACACTTCTCAAAAGAAGCATGCATATGGCTAGTAAGTTTATGAAAAACTGTTCTACATCTTTAGCCATTAGAGACATGCAAATCAAAACTACATGGAGATTCCATCTCACCCCAGTCAGAAAGACTATCATCAAGAACACAACAACAAAAACAGAAACAAAACAAAACAAATGTAAAAGCCAAATAAATGCTGGCAAGAATGCAGGGGAAAACAGAACCCTTCTACATTGCTGGTGAGGATG
Source organism: Hydrochoerus hydrochaeris (assembly GCA_004027455.1). Lineage (NCBI taxonomy): Eukaryota > Metazoa > Chordata > Mammalia > Rodentia > Hydrochaeridae > Hydrochoerus > Hydrochoerus hydrochaeris. The sequence goes on from PVLA01006581.1 coordinate 75,892, forward strand.
TAAGTTAGTATACCCATGGTGGAAATCAGTACGGAGTTTCTTCACAAAAATTAAAAATGGTGCTACCATTTGAAATAGCTATATCACGCTTTGGTATTTTCCCGAGGTAAGTAAAATCAGCACACTACGGAGATACCTACATACCCATGTTTACTGCAGTACAATATGCAGCAGTGAAGCTAAGGAACCAGCCTAGGTGCCCATCAAGATGAACAGATAAAGAAAATGCAGCATATACCCACAGGGTAATATTATTCAGCCATAAAGAACAAAATGTTGTCATTTAAAGGCAAATGGGTGGATCTGCAGACCATCATGTTGTACAAACTAAGCCACACTCAGAGAGACAAATATCACATGTCCAGTCCAAGATGTAGAATCTGAAAAAGATGACAAGAAAGCAGAAGGGAGACTATTCTTAGACAAGAGGGTGGGAGGGAAAAAGAGAGAGGAGGAGGGGTGTGGGGGCAAGGGGGATGGCTATAATCAAATTGTGTGCAGTAAAAACCCCAGATGTGAATCTAGGGGTATGAGAGGGGCAATGGGTGATGGGAGCATGGAAATAATCCAAGTACGTTATGTGCATGTATGGATCTGCCAAAATGAACCCCATTAATCAGTATAATCAGTAAAAAAAAAAGAGTGAAAAAAGAAATAAATGAAGCTCTTTGGTATATATGAATATGAAAAAGGTGCAAAAATCGTAAGGGTATATCATAATGAGTTTCCCAGAATTAAATGTGCAAAGTTTCCAGAATGAAACATGCAATTGGCACCAAGAGCAAGCAATTGAATATGTCAGAAACACAGACTTCTCTCATGCCCCTTCCATCTCTAGTCTTCTAATGTGCAACCAGCTTTGAAATCCTAGGATAAATGTAATTTAGTGATGGCACATTATATCTTGTGTATATGCTGGGGAAAGTGTCCAGTCTGATGAAATTGCTCTTAGGGTTTTTGTGTCATTTGCCTAAGAGGGAGGTTGGCATGGTGTTGGTTTCTCTCATGCTATCTTTTTCTGTTTCCAAAGTCAAAGGTTTAGTCCTATGGATTCAGTTGGGGAATAATCTCTCCTCTGGATCTGGAAGGTTTTATTTTTTAAAGATTGGGATTAGCTGTCTTGAAACTTCAGTTTAAAAAAAATGGTCATTGAAACATCTGTGACACGTTTTCTTTATTTAAAGACTTGTGCCATGTATAAATAATGTCAATCTTATGCAAGTAGAATTGATATAGGAGCCCTATGAATTATCTCAGGGTTCATCACATTAGAGCACTGGTCCTGGAACAGGAACTGGCATCAGGATCACCTACAGGGCTTGATAAGGCCCAGATTGCTGAGGCCCATATTTGTAGTCTCAGATTACAAAATCTGAGGAGGAGGGAGCACTACAGTTTGTTCCTTAAACAAGTGCTCTGCTGCAGCTGCTGCAGGAGGACTGCACTTAGAGAACCACTGCATGAGAGGTCAGTATAGGGTACTTCCAATTATCCATCTCACAACTACAAGCATTAAGAACTCAGGGACAATCTCATTTCATACGTATCCTCTCCCCTTCCCCTCCTCCAGATTATTTTGCAGCAGCTATCAAGGACTGCCTAATATGACTTGTAAATATAATGGGGTGTAACTCTAAAATATGATGGTTGATCCATTTTCCTCTACTTTGTTTGCGAAAAACACACAGAGCTGGGCTGGGCATGGTAGTGCACACCTGCAAACCCAGAAGGCTGAGGGAGGAGGCTGAGGCAGGCGGATCACCACAAGTTCGAGGCCAGCTTGAACTACATAGTGAGACCCTGTCTCAACAAACAAAACAAGACAAAACAAAATAATACCACAGAGCTGAAGGGGGAGTACAGCAAACATTCTTTTACCTAGGGTCATATACTCCTATTGCTTTACCTCTCAATTTTGCTGTTTGGCTTAAACATTTAACAGTTCCAGTCACTTCACCTGATTACTTCAGCATATATCTCCTAAGTACTAAGAGATACTCCCATACCACCGCAGAACCATTATGGCAATAAAGACATTTAAAAATGATACGGCGATATTCTCTAGATCCATATGCAGGCCGTATTTAAATTTCCCTAAATGTCCCAATAATGGTTTTGACAGAGGATTGTGGGGGTCAACAATTGACTTAAGTGGCGTATATTTCATTCTGCTGTCATAACGCACCAAAATGATGCTAAAATAAAGCTATGTCTGGATAAACAATAACTCAGAGCAGTTACTGCTGGCAGACCTGCTCCACAAGACATGTCAAGTGGAAATCTTAGAAAGCAACGGAAAGTAACTCAAATCCCCATGAAACTGTAAGAACACCACTAAAGCTAATGACACCCGCATCGGTAAGTGGCTGTATGAATGTGCTGTGGTTTATGACTGTTTTCTTCCTTTATCTGCTTTAAAGGGCAATTATTTATAAAGTTGTAATTTTAAGGCTGTCTGGATGTGTCCTAACTGTACAAAGAGGTAATTACCTCTTTGTGTGGTATGACAAAAACAGCACAAAATTTTGAGAGTGTGGAGCTATTAAACGACCCAAGTTTTGTACAGTGCTGAGATAAAGTTGGTATTAATCTGAGCTAGACTCTTTTGAATTACAATGTTAAGTCTCTTCTGTGGGGCAAAGAGGCAATCACAAAAATAAACCTCAGAAACGTGGTGAGGGAACAGCAGGTGACTGAAAAGGATGTATCACCAAGATCTCTGACTAACACAAAATCACCCCTCAATGGAGGGATAGAGGAATACAGAACATGAGAAAGAAAATACCACAGTGGCAGGCATAAATACCACCGTATCAGTCATTATGCAAAATGTAATTATATACTGAGCACTACAGGAGAAATAAAACACATGAAAACACTTACTGATACTATATCCAATCTACAAATGATATGCATTAGATTCAGAGACATGAGTAACTTCAATGTCAAAGGGTGGAATAGTACGGATATTGGAAAACTGTGTATATATTATATTATGTTCTATTACACTATATATGGAATCTTAAAACGCTGAACTTACACAAACAAAAAGTAAAACAGTATTTGCCAGGGGCTGAGGTGCTGGGAAAATGGGGAGACTTCAGGTATAAGATGTGTAAGTTTCAGGATCTAATGTACAGCATGGTCACTACGGTATCATATATATGGATATGTATAAAATGCATATTTGTATGTCATAACATATTAGTCATTATAAATAGTAAAAATTATATAATATTGTAACATACAAGCTATGCACTTGTGTATATGTAAAGCATTTGTATAGTACACAGTGTTATCAACAGACAATCTGTATAAACAATGCAGTAAATATGTTATGGAATGTTTATAAAGGGATATTCTGCACTTGGGGACAATATGTGTTTGCCTGGAGGACACAGTCTTAAGGGAAACAAGCCATATACGGAAAGAAAAATGCTCGATGATCTCACTTATCTGTGGAATCTAGAACAGTCAAATGCATAGAAGCAGAAAGTAGAATGGTGGTTACCAGGGACAGTGACCTGGGGAAAATAGGAGATACTGGCCTTAGATCTATATATCTTAAGTCAACATAATGAATATAGTCAATGGCAACATGTGCTAGAAACACAGAGAGTAACTGTAGGAGCTCACGTCACACACATGAAAACTGGTAAACTCTGCAAGGGGATGCATATAAATCTAAGGCAGATTGAAGAAATCAATTCAGTATGTATATCAAGACATACTGAGCAACTAAATTGTGTACACATTTCACTTAAAAAGATACAGTAATCTTCTGAATGCACACTTGCATGTGCGCCTGCACACACATCCACACACATGCACTGCACACACACACATGCACACACCTGTGCGCCCACACACACAGGCACAAAGACATCTAGCTAGAGTTGTAGCCATGTCAGAGATTCCCTGGACACATCTTCACATCCATTAAGCATGTATTATGTATCAGGCACTCTTTATAGTACTAGGGATATACAAGCTTGGGAAGAATGGAAAAGCTGATGATATCCCTTCCCTTGTGCAGTTTACATTCCAGCAAGGGTATTCCTAGCATTTTCTCATCCAAATTAATCACTTGCAAAGTCATCCTGAGGGTTGGGCTTGAATGTCTGTACTATCCACTGATAGCATCGCAAAACAAAAGCTGCATCTTCCTTCAACAAACAATTTGGAGTTCCTACTATGTGTCTGGCACCAAGCTAAGATACCAGAGAAGTACATGGTATCATGGTGGCCTTCCAGAATTCACAATCTACACCAAAGATGCAGGCAGGGAAATGGTTTATGTTAATGAGTTCTTAACTCCTGGAATTCTCTCATCATATATAACATTTTACATATGCCAGACACTGTATTTATTTACTTTACACAGCAATCTCTGTTTAATCTTAATGACAATGTTGTGAGGAAAGAACCATCACTACTTCTTCACAGGTGGAAATAGGAGCAGAGAGGCTAACTGACTTGCCCGATGCACACAGCTCACCAGGATGGAGCTGAGCTTCGAACCCAGGAAGGCTGTCTCTGAGACTCCAAGAAAAACCAATCATCTCTCTGTCTCCTCCTGGAAACCTCACAAGTAGTCCCAAATGCTCAGCACATACATGGAATATAACGGGTGCATAAGAGTATGGCATGCACAAAACACCAGCCTCCGAGAAATTGGAAATCACAACTACATAAACAAAGGGAACTGTGGCAAAAAGTTATGCATTTTCTGTCCACTTCTCCAAGAGAAGAGCAGCACTTCATTCTGTCAAGCTACCGTGCTGCCACTAGCTCTATCTAACTCTATTTGCCTAGGATGTTCCCATTATGCACACTTTTTACATTCGACACATTGCTGCAGAAAAACTAAAGTTTTTATTCCTGCATTAGGATGGAAACCAACTTGTATTTGAAATGAAGCCAATAAAGCCTTTTAATTGAACATCAAAAAGATCAAAATCATACAGAGCATGTTTTCCGACCATGACAGAGTTAAATGAGAGAATCAAAACTGAAATGTATTTGAAAATGCAGCAAGATTTGGCTATTACACAGAAGAGTTTTAAATAATCACTCTCAAAAAACGAAATCACAAAGGAAAGGGGAACTATTTTAAACTGAATAGCAATGAAAATGCATCAAATTTTATGGGATAAACTGAAGTGGTTTTGCAATTAATTTATTGAATTAATTAATTTCTTTAAATGACTGTGTTTCAAAAGAACAAAGCCTCAAATCAATGATCTAGCATTCTAGCTTTAAAAGCTAAGAAGAGAGAAAGAAGAAAGAAAGAAAGAAAGAAAGAAAGAAAGAAAAGAAAAGAAAAGAAAAGAAAAGAAAAGAAAAGAAAAGAAAAGAAAGAAAGACTGGCAGGCTAAGGTGGGTAGAAGAAAAAAGACTAAGAAATCAGAACAGAGCAAAATAAAAAAAGAAAATCCTATAGAGAAAGCTGTTGAGTAAAAAAATGGTGAAATGATGAAAACAAGTGAAAAAGTTCTACATCAGGTATTCAGTAGTAAAGAAGATATTGCCATTATCAAAAATGAAAGTGTGGATATTGAAGTAGATCCTTCAGAGACTAAAATGATAGCAATGGAAACCAGCCATGGTATTACTCCCTCTATGCCCAGCTACTTCTGAGGCTGAGGTGGGTGCCCAGGAGTTGGAGGCCAGCCTGGACAATGTAGCAAGACTAAGTCTCAACAGCAACACCAAAAGAATACAAAAACCAAACCAAGCCAACAACAGCCACAGAAATCCCAAAAAGGATAAGAAAGGAATATGTTGAAAAATTCAGCAACCTTGTTGAAATGAACAAACTTTATCAGACCTAAACAAAGGGCAAAACCGAGCCAACAAAAAAAAAGTAAGTTAGTCCTAGGTATATTAAAAATTAAATGTGCAGTCATGGGTGATGTCAGAAAGAGACAGACTAGGAAGCACCATGCTCTTATTACCCGCATGGGAACATTGAAGAACACACAGCCTAAGACAGGCTAAAAGAACCTTACTGGAGGGCTGAAAACCAGTCAAAGGTGTGCATCACCCAAGAGAATGCCAGTTCAAGGGAAAATCACATTCAAAATGGGAGGAAATTGCAGGGAAGTTTTATATACCCTGCACTACCTTCTGCTCTGCATGGCTTGGGGCTTTTGGGAGGAAAAGATCCAGTTGCTGGTTCCTTCATTTTGTTTGTTTGCAAGATTCTAGCCTGCCATTGCGTTGCTCTAGGGAATGGTCTCTGTCTTGCCTGACTCAGAGATGAGACAGAAGAAAGGAGATTGTTTGGGTGCCATAGAAGTCATTAGAGGATGCCCAGATGTAAGAAAGTTGCCAGGGTATCACAGACCCAGAGATTTCTAGAGGCCAGAGAGTAGGAAATACCACACCTGTCGCCTGAAGCAAGGAGCAAAAACTGCTGGAAAACTTTTACAAACTGCATATTTTTGAAAAAAACAAAAGTCATACTCTTCCAATAACTACACATGACTAAATGATGATTACCTCTAAAGGCTTATTAAAGTAAAACAGTCATTAAAAGAGTTCTACAACTTGGCATTTTAACTCAAAATATTTTCCACAAAGAAAATCAGAGACCTAGATGGATTTACAGGGAGTTTGGTTTAGTTTGGTTTGGTTTGGTTTGGTTTGGTTTTTTGAGACAAGATATCACTGTGAGCCCGGGCTGGCCTTGATAGCTCATAGAGAATGCCCTTTCTCAGCCTCCCAAGTGCTGGGATTACAGGTGTGTGCCACCACACGCAGCATGGCTTCATTGTTGAACAGTATCAAATATTTCAAGAAAAATAGTGACAATCTGATGAGAATTTTTTTTGAGAACACCAAAAAGGTGAACACTTCCCAATTCATGCTCTGAGGTCAGCATTATGTTTATGAACCCAACAGAAGATACAGAACATAAAAGTACTGCAGATGAATATTTCTAATGAACAGAGATGCGTACCTCTCTAATGAAATTCTACTCATTTGAATCCAAGTGTATATAGAAAATACAATACTTTACAAAGCACAGCTTATCCTAGGAGCAAAAGGTCATTTTACTTCATAAAAATCTACCAATGAACTTTTCCATAATAGTGGGCTAAGAGGAAAGGAAGATATGTATCAAGATGTGTGACAGAAAAGTATTTTAATATTATAACACAGGACTTTTTAATGAAAAGGTGGGATAACTTAGCAAGTGAAGGGAACGCCCTCATTCTATTAAAGTACTCCTACAAAGAATCTGGCACTGGCCTCCAACTTAATGATGAAAGACTGAAGGCATCTCTTGTAACATTAGGTGGAAGGCAAAATGTCTCTGTGTATACACACTCACTGTATGTACACTACATGATACTTGAGGCCCTAGTTAGTGCAAGGAGGCAAGAAAGGCAATAAAAAGAAAGGAAAGCCATACAGATTGAAAAGGAGGCAGTAATATTTCAGGGGTGTGTCCCATTCAGCCGCACAGGTCTCTGAGGTTCTGTGCTCTGCCCAGCCCAGCGCAAGGCCCCAGCACCATACTTTGAGGGTGAGCCTTGGCTAGCCTCGCTCATCCTGGAAGATGAGAGCTCCACCCAGCCCAGTGCAATGTCCCAGCACCATCCATTCAGGGAGCACTCCAGCCAACCTCATAGGTCTGGTAGGAGCTGAGCCTTGCCCAGCCCAGCTCAGTGCCCAAGTGCCATCCATAGAGCACCCCAGGGAGAAGCACGAGTCTGGAAGAGTTCTACCCAGAGACCCTCTACCATTGAGGGGTGTGCCCCAGGTGAGCCAAGGGAGAGCAGAAGCCTAGCCTGTCATTTTTTCATCACCCCAGGAACCTTGGTTCAGAGGAACCCAGGTGTCCGGCCCACACTTTACAATGCGGGACAGTCAGTCAGTGCAGTAAGCACCTCTGACTTAACCAGCTCGTCTGGAGGAACCTAGGAAAATGACGAAATGAAAGGGCAAACTAGTATCTCAGACCTCCAGCCCACCGAGAAGATACTCCGACCCAGGAGACACTGACATGGAAGAAATTTGAAATTGCAGAACTGAAATATCTGCAATGATAGCAACTGAAGTAAAAAGACAACTCTATGAGGCTATAGAGGAAATCACATCAGAAATAACATATCAGCTAAAAAAAGAAATGACAACCATTAGGAAAGGAATGTTAAGCATATCTAAAGAGGATGTAGATAAAAAAAAAATAGAGGAATAAAAGTAAATGATGGAAACCTTGTATGAACAATGTAAGACAGAATTAGGATGCATGAAACAGATTCAAAGAGATTCAGGAAATGAAAAATTCTATTGAAAGCTGGCAAAAACACATGAATGAAGCTGAAGATAGACTCTCAGACCTTTAAGACATGATGGAAGCTAATGGTCACAAAAGGACAGATCTATTAAAAATAAAAAGGAATGAGGAAACAATCCAGCAGCCACAAGAGGATGCAAAGAAAAACAATACAATATTGATAGGTGTCAATGAAAAACCAGGGGATCAACACAAATGCTATAAAAAACACTATTTGCAGAAGTGATACCAGAAGATTTTCCAAACATGGGAAAAGAATCTGATCTACAGATAAGTGACACATATAGAACTCCAATTAACCATACTCCAAATAAATCTTCACCCAGACATATAATAATTAAGATCCCAGAAGTTCAGCACAAGAGCAGAATACTAAAAGCTGTCAGAGAAAAGAAACAACCCATGAAGGAAAGCCCGTCAGAATGACAGCAGACTTCTCCACACAAACCATCAGGTCAAGAAGAGCTTGGAGTGAAGTATTTCAAGTCCTGAAAGAAAACACCTTCCAACCCAGATGGTTGTACCCTGCAAAAATATCTTTCAAAATCAATGGAGAAGTAAGATAGTTCCATGAAAAAAGAACAACTGAAAAACTTCATGACCACCAAATCAACACTACAAAGAGTACAGAAAGATACTTGAGAAAGAGATAAAGATAGCTACAATTCCAAAAACAGCAGCAGAAGAAAACCAGCAAGCAAGGCAAACAAATTAATAGAGACAAAAAGTAGAAACCTAACAACAGAAACATAACATGACAAAGATAAGTCAATACATATCAGTTATATGCATCAACATAAATGGCCTCAACTCACCAATAAAAGGAAACACACTGGCAGAGTGCATTAAGAAACAAAAATCCCACAATATGCTCTATACAAGAAACACACTTAACTCTAAAGGACATTCATAGACTAAAAGTCAAGGGATGGAAAACAATACTCCTTGTGACAGGAACCCAGAACAAAGTAGGGGCAGCTGTTCTGTTTACAGACAACAAGAACTTCAAATGAAGAATGTTCAAAAGAGATGAAGAAGGTCACTACATACTTGTTAGGGGAAAACTTCAAGAGGAAGGGATTACAGTCATAAATATACAAGCACCCAACTATGTAAGACACATCTTGATAGACATGAAAAATCAAATAAATAATAGCACAACTATAACCAGGGACCTCAACACCCCATTGTCAAAAAGATAGATCAACTAGACAAAAAAGAAAATCAACAAAGAAATAACAGAACTTAACCAAATCTGGGAAAAAAATGGACTTAGTAGATGTGCACAGAGTGTTCCAAACCAACAACATCAGAATTACACATTCTCCTCAGCTACACATGGATTGTTCTCTAAAATAGACCATATATTAGCCCACAGAGCATGCTTAAGTAAATGCGATGGAATTGAAATTATCCATGCATATTATCTGACTGTACTGTAATAAAATTGGAAATTAATGACAAAAGAAACCACAAAACTCCATAAACACATTGAAATTAAATAATACTGTCCTAAACAACCAATGGGTGACAGAAGAAATTAAAGAAGAAATTATTCAATATCTACAGTCAAATGAAAATGCAAATGCAACTTACCAGAACCTGTGGGACACAATGGAAGCAGTCATAAGAGGGATATTTATAGCAGTGAATTCTCACATCCAGAAAATGGAATGAACACAAATAAACAACCGAATGCTACACTTCAGACTTCTAGAAAGAGAAGAATAAGTCAAGCCCGAAGTTCAAAGAAGGGAGGAAATTATAAATAGTAGAGCAGAAACGAATGAAGTTTTGACTAAGAGAACAATATGAAGAATTAATGAATTGAAAAGTTGGTTCTTTGAAAGAATAAATGAAATTGACAAACCCTGAGCCAACCTTATCAAAAAGAGGAAAGAAAAAGATCAAAGCCACTCAATAAAAAATGAAAAAGGTGAAATCACTACAGATCCTGTGCAAATTCAGGAGATCATCAATAACTATTTTGAAAATCTATACTCTCACAGGATGGAAAACACAGAACAAATGGACAGACTCCTGGAAACATATGAATTATCAAAGCTGGGTCAAGAAGATATAAAACTGCTGAGTAACCCAATATCAGTTAATGAGATTGAAAACATAATTAAAAACCTACCAACACATAAACAGCCCAGGTCCTGATGGATGCACAGCTGACTTCTACAAGAAATTCAGAGAAGATTTAATACCAATAGCCCTCAAAATCATTAATGAATTTGAAAGGAAAGCAGTTGTCCCTAACTCATTCCTGGGGGCAAGTATTACCCTAGTACCAAAATCAGAGAAAGATCAAACCAAAAAAAGATAACTACAGGCCTAATGAGCATAGATGAACATTGATGCAAAAATCCTCAATAAAATATTAGCAAACACAATGCAGCAAATCATCAAGAAGAGTGTACACCATGACCAAGTGGGATTCATTCTAGGAATGCAAGGATGGTTCAACATAACACAAATCAAAGACAAAAATAACATGGTCATCTCAATAGAAGCAGAAAAAAGCATTTGCTGAAGTGTAACACCCATCATGATAAAAACCCTACAGAAAATTGGAATAGATAGTCTTTACCTCCATCTGATAAAAGCCATTTATGATAAACCAATAGCCAACATCATGCTAAGTGGACAAAAACTGAAAGTTTTCACGCTAAAATCAGGAACAAGAAAAGGATGACAACTCTCACCACTCCTATTCCACAAAGTTCTGGAAACAACATCCAGAGCAATTAGGCAAGAGAGAGAAATGCAAGGAATAAGGATAGGAAAGGAAGAAGTCAAATTACCATTATTCACAGATGACATGATACTCTACATAGAAGACTCCCAAAACTCCACCAACAGACTTCTAGACTTAATAAGCAAATTCAGCAGTGTAGCTGGGTACAGAATCAACACTCAAAAGTCAGTAACATTCCTGTACACAAACAGCAAACTCACTGACAGAGAAATTAGGGAAACCACACCCTTCACAATAACAACAAAAAAATTTAAATACTTAGGAATCTGTCTAACAAAGGAAGTAAAAGATTTATACATTGAAAATTATAGTAGTCTGAAGAAAGAAATTGAAGAGGAATTCAGAAAATGGGAAGATAGCTCTTGCTCATTGATAAGAAGAACCAGTGTAATGAAAATGGCCATACTCGCAAAACTCTTATGCAGATTTAATGCAATCTCGATCAAAATTCCATTAACATAACTCACAGATCGAGAAAAAACATAACTAAAATTTATCTGGAACCAGAAGAGACTGAGAACAGCAAAGGCAATCCTAGGCAACAAAGGCAAGGCAGGAGACATCACAGTCCCTGACCTGAAATTATACTACAAAGCTGCTATAATAAAATCAGGGTGGTACTGGAAAATAAACAGACCTAAGGATCAATGGAACAGAATAGAAATAGATACAGACACAACTACAAACACACTCGGTCACCTTTTCTTTGACAAAGGGGCCAAACAGGTTCACTAGAAGAAAGATAGCCTCTTTAATGAGTGGTGCTGGAAAAATTGGCTTTCCACATGCCAAAGTCTTAAACTAGACCCATGCTTATCACCATGCACTAATCTAAAGTCAAAGCAGATCAAAGAACTAGCGTCAAGACAGAAACACTAAATTGACTGCAAGACAAATTAGGTACGACTCTTGAGGACATAGGGGTAGGCAGAGCGTTCATGAACAAAAATCAAATTGCATGAGAAGTACTTCACAGAATCAACAACCGTGATCTCATCTTATTAAAAAGTTTTTGCACATCCGAAGAAATCACCAATAGAGTGAAAAGAAAACCCATGCATTGGGAAAAGATTTTTGCCAACTGTCACTCTGACAAAGGACTTCTATCTAGATTATATAAAGAACTGAAAAACATCAGCTCCCCACCCCCTCAAATTCAAAGACCCAATCCAAAACTGGGCATCTGAGACGAGTATACAATTCTCAGCTGAAGAAATACATATAGCTAATAAATGTAGGAAAAAAATGTTCATCATCATTGGTCATTGGAGAAATGGAAATTAAAACAACACTGAGATATCATCTCACTCCAGAAAGAATCGAAACATCAAGAAACCAACATATAACAAATGCTGGAGGGGCTATGGGGAGAAAGGAACTCTTCCTTTTACCTTGTTGGTGGGAGTGTAGACTGGTAGAGCCACTGTGGAAATCAGTGTGGAGACTCCTCAGAAAACTAGGATTAGAGGTTCCACTCAACCCAGATAGATGTTCCTCTTCTGAGTATTTTCCCAGAAGAACTGAAAACATCATACCACAGTGATATATGTGCACCCATGTTGATAGCTGCACAATTTGTAATAGGCAGATCTTGGAAACAACCCAAATACCCATCAACTGAGGAATGGATTAAAAACGTGTGGTATTTTTATATAATGGAGTACTACTCAGCTATAAAGAAGAATAAACTAGAGGCTTTTATAGGTAAATGGATGCAACTAGAGACCATACCCATAAGAGAAATAAATCTGACTCACATGTGTAAACACTGTATTTTCTCTTTAGTGTGAGAAGCTGAAAGTAAATGAGATCCGAAATTTAGGATAGATGTAGTGAAAGGGAAAGAAACTCCTCAAAGGGAAATCATATTGTTGGATCGATTTCACATGCCTGTAAACTGAGCAACTATTCTGAAGATAACAATATGCAGTATAACAACTATTGTTAAATTCCTATCATCTTGTTTTGAAATTCTGTATCACTACTGTGTTTTGTCGTTGTCGTCATCATCCTCATCGTCATCGTCGTTGTTGCTATTGCTCGGCTTTTGTTGTTATGGAGTTTTGTTTGTTTGATCGCTTTTTGATTTTTATGTGCTTTTTTTCTCTTTAAAATAAAAAGAATTGTGAAAAGGAGCAGGCAAAAGACTGTCTTCATTGGCAAATTTACATAGAAAATACTGTGCATTCTGGGGAAAAATATTTTCTTGATGTCATAAGTGACTTTAGCGTGATTGTCAGATTTGAAGAGTCAATATGAAGAGAACACTTTCTATATATTAGAGGCAAATAATTGGAGATGGAAATCACTCTGAATGTCATTCACAGTATCAGCAAAATAAATAAATCTGTCTGATGAGAATTTTAAACATAATATGTAAAAGATGTGTTTGGGGAAAACTGTAAAATATTGCTGTGACAAATTAAAGAAAGTCCCTATGTTCGTTGATCAGAAGAGCCACAAATTTCAAGATGTCAGTTCTCTAGTAATTGAACCACAGCTTCACCACAATCACAGTTAACTTTTTATAATTTCTTATTAGTATATGTTTGCAATACATAATAACTACATTCATTTTCCCAAACTCTTGATCATTTTTGATCCCTTCCTCCAAAACTCCTCCCTAACCCCTTCCCACTTCCCTTCCCTGTCTCCAAAACATCTACCTCCCTGTTTCCTACTATCTCTCTTTTATTTGGCTGTTCAGATTATTTGTACTTAGGATTTCTCATATCCAAGATACCATGGGCTATTCAACCTTCTGTATCTGATTTATTAAGCTTATCATTATGGTCCCACGAGCTGCCCATTTTCCTACAAATGAGTCAAATGTATCTTTTGTTATGGTTATATTTCTCAAGCTGTTCTTGAAATGCACAAGACATAGAATAGCCAAAGACACCTGGAAGAGAACAAAGAGGGAGGACTTATACTTCCAAAGTACCCCCTTATAATACATAGAAAGGGACAGTAATCACGACAGTATGGTAATGCCTTAGGACGAGACATATGGGTCAACAGGATAAATGAAAAGCCCAGATATAGACCTGCACATGTTTGGGTAAGCTGGTTGTTGACAAAGACTTTATGATAAGTATATTAGTTATTGGTGATGGGAAAAGTGGATCTCCTTAAGAGAAAGGCCTCAATCCCTCACAATACACACAGATCTTAACTCAAATAGGTCATAGATCTGAGTGTAAATTGCAAAAGATTAAAAGCTGTGAACTCATGGGAGACATTCTTTGTGTCCTGAGGCTGGGCAAAAATGTGTTAATTTAGGTCACATGAAATAGTAATGGAAAAATAATGATCTCTGGACTGGCATTCCAACTTTGAAACGCACACACTTTTGCTTCTGAAACACCAGGCTCCAGTGTCCCTGTGAGGTTCAGTTTTCTAATTCTGTATCAGAACCTCATGACAATGATAGAGCTAGACTTGTACTGATGCCCAGAGCAGAAAACTCAGTCAATCTATCATGAGTTGAAAACCTTGCAGTATTGCCTGGGGTTTTCTGTGTGATTATCTCCCTTGGCTGTATTCCTTAGTCACCGTCTTTCGGCACTCATTTCAGGCACATCTCCTTGAGAAAACCTTCACTGGCTCTATTTCAACTCCCAGGACTGCGGAGCTGCCCCTTCTCCACCCCTACCCACCCACTCATGTGCCCATGTAAACTTCCTGTCATCACATCGCTCTCTGTTGCACTCGTGGCTTTTTTCCTTCCCCACTACAGAATGGCTTGAAGCTGCAACTGAGTGTCGCTCAGAGCATGGTCCAAGAGATGCTGACAGTAAAGATCAGCCCTGCATCTTCAGGGTTATACGACAGATGCGTTCCCAAGTGGCATCATTATTTTTAAAACCACATAAAAGATTGTGAGGCCACCTACTTCCTGTTTCCCTCCAGGCTACTTTTTCAAGAGGTTGTCTTGAAGTCTGTGGTGCGGAGCCTACAGAAGTTATTGGCATACAGTGGGCATAACTCAACAGCATTGCCTGAAACAGGCATCAAAACTGGTAGTAAACATAGTAGGGCTAGGCAGCTGGGTGCTTTCCCCCTCTGCTGTTTTGCTTTGAAAGTAGTCCAGCAAAGCCAAGTCCCTGTCCCTCTGTCCCTTATGATTTCCAAGCACTTCAGGCCATGAAACACCAGTCCACCACCCACCAGATGATGACTGACACACAGAGATGGCACCTCACATAAATGCCTGAGAGGTATGACCCTGCTATCAGCACGGAACTACCATGCTACCACCTACTTCACCCCTCGTTGCTTTCATGACCCACTTGGTGCAAGGACCTCCCTAGGAATTTGATGTACTTCATCTGGTGAATGAAACATGGAGGGGAAGTTATGGGAAGACCATACAAAAGTTTTTGTCTGCTTCATCCCCAACAAATGAGAACTCACCATCTGCACAAATACCATGACATTTTTGGCTCCATGAGGAGAAACCTGTTTTGAGTCTGCTGATCTGTGCAGAGGGAAGAAGGAAAGGAAAGAGAAAATGTTGCAGAGGTGGGAGTAAGTGACCCAGGAAAGAAAGGGACGTCCCATACTAGAAATGCATCCAGTGCTCAAGCACCATGTACTGGGCTACAGGAGGGAGGAAAGACAGAGCAGACTGGGCAGGGACTGAGGGCCCAGAGATAGTGCGGGGGTGGGGTGCAGGCCCGGGCCCTTTAGAGCTCAGCAGAGCTCAGAGTGAAGAGCTGAGCAGTTCTCTTGAAGGAGGTCTCTTGGGGGTACTCTCCACATATCACAGGTTCCTGGCAGCATGATCTTCACTCTCTTCCTCCCACCTGCTGACTGGGTAAGTCAGAGTTCCCTCCATTGTCCGGATGTCCTCTGAAGGGCTGGGGTCTGCCCTCCAGGTGGCTGCAGTTTTCCCAGGGTTCATAGATGCTGAATGAGGTCATGGATGCCAGCGGTGTCAGGGAACATTAGCAGAGTATGAAAGACCCTGGGATAGATGGTCAGGAATTTGTTGTCTGGTCTGACTCCATAGAGAGCACGCCCAGGAGCCCAGGCTGGCCAAGGGAGCCAGCCGTTCTGCAAAGATCTAGGAGGAGCTGCATCAAGCGAGTGCTGGCACGTGAGACCAAGTCCTTCAGGTGACAGCTCAGAGCCAGCCTCTGTCTCCCTCAATGCCCACAGCCATGCCCAGCTGCCCTGTTCTGTGTTCCACCAAGAGGCCCTCAGGTCAGTCCTCAATTCCCAGGGCTCCCAAGTTTCCACTTGTCCCTTCGCTTTTCTTCCTAGAGGAGGATACCAGACACTCTGAAGCAGGGGCCACGGAAGCCATGGAAACGGAACCGTGGACAGGCCTGCCCCAAGGCCCTGCTCCCCCAGTATCTTGGTCACTGGGCCTGAAATAAACTCTGGCATGTTTGGCTGTTTTTGTTTCCTGATGTTGGCTGCCACTTCCACACTGTCACTGGGTTGAGGTGCACTGGCAGTGGTGGTGCGGTGGTGTCAGCCTTGGTGGTGCTGGGACTGTGGGAAGAGGGAGCTAGCATCCTCCTTAGCCCTGTGAGCCTGCACACCCTCCTTCCTGAGGCAGTGCCCCTTGCTCTTCCGGGAGGTAGGGTGCTTTCTGTGGATGCTGACTCATCGCTGGTAAGTTTCCCACAGCTGGCACCTCAGAGCCTCAAGGGCCCTTGCACGTAGGAATGAGGAACCAATAGCATGTCTTTTCCCCCTGTGCAGTGCCCAGGGTTTGTTTCTGAGCAGACCTGTGTGGTGTTCGAGTAGAGGAGGCGTGGCACATGCACTGGGAGGCCCTGTGCATCCTGCGAGCAGACCTCACACCCTGTGCTTGCAGACACCTCCCAAGCACCTCTTCCTTTCCCCAGGACCAGGGTCCTCCAACAGACCTCCCTGTCTGCAGCCACACATTGCTTGTTTTCATGTGCAGAGAGCTGTCTTCTTGCCTTCCTGCAGTGACCTTGCTATGTCCTGCTACCTCTCATCCTCAGCACAAGCCCATAAGAGAGTTTGCCACATAGTTGTGGCTTCAAGCAGCAATGCAGAGCAGGTCCTGTTTGAAACTGTAACCTGAGCGACACCTTGCAGATGGAGTAATATTGGGCTCTTCAGTAGGAGTGTAATGTGGGACTGGACCTGATAGAGGCCCCATCTCATCACTTTGATTTGTTTTCGTACTGCAGCGGGAGCTACTGTTTGTGACTAAGGGCAAAATGCTTCCCAAGGCCTGGAAACCAGTATGTAAAACACGCTTTTCAATCTCTCAGGTTTAAATTTAATTTTAGGCCAGTTTTATGATCATTTTATCAGCAGAGCATATTCTCAGGCATGGAAAATATTGCTTTCTGAAGAAAAAATTTAAAACCCTGCTAGTGTCCCCAAGGTCATGGTTCCATCAGACCTCGTCCTGCTTAAAAAAAAAAAAAAAGAAAAAAGGTCTTAGTGTCCTAAGTGAACCAAAGACCAAAGTGGGTTGGAGCTCCTCAGCCTGGGCAACAAGGCTCTTCCTGGCTCTGCTCCAGGCTGCCATAGTCTTAGCTCTCACTCCTTCCAACAGATTTTCCTGCCACATAAACAGGATCGTTTATTCACTGTAACTGCATGGGCCTTCGTTTTTTTGAAAAAGCTGAGTGTAATCATACCGCTGCCTTCAGAGCACACCGAGCTCAACCTCTCCCAGATTCCTGGGGAGAACTTCTGCTCAGTGGTTTTCAGGAAGCAGCTCTGGTAAACGGACACTCTTGGCCGGCACTCAATGAATGAAAGGCACCCTGTGTGTGTGTGTGTGTGTGTGTGTGTGTGTGTGTGTGTGTGTGTGTGTGCAGGGTGGAACCTGCACAGGAACCCAGGTCAGGGTCGGTTTCCAGATCTGCCACAGGTAGATGGAGTCTTCTCTTTGGCTCATCTAAGAACCGAGAGCAGCTGTGCTCCCAAGAATCATTTTTCCATTGTAGGTTTTCTCTCAGCCCTAAAGGCCACCTAGTGAGGATCCCAGCTTCTGCACATGTCCTCACTCTCAGCTCATCTCTCTCCCTCTTCCTCAAATTCTAATTTTCCAGTAGCAGGGAAGGACATGGAGCCTGCCAGGTGCACACAGTAACCTGCTGCCCTGGAGCCGCTAGTGCTTGAGATCTAGGATGACACCTCACTTTACCCCAAAGAATCCCCCTGGCTCACAGGTGCTCACTGTCCAGGGTTAGATGTCTCTCCTCTATGTCATCCGTTGCTGATTTAATATCATCTGCCTTTGAAGTCCTACCACACTTTTGTTCTTCTATTACCATTGGTTCTATCGTGTTGTGTCTTGCTGGATTTTAATATGGGTAATAATATAAACAAATTTTTATGGAAAATGAGATATTATAGTAGCCATTGTTCATTTTCTGTTATTTGGTTCAGAATGCCTTGTAATAGTTTCATTCTCTTGAATGCTTTTATTCTATTTTGTTATGTTTGATATTATTGTTTGTGAAGCTATGTTCAGCTATTTCAAAGGAGATATTATGGTAGCTACTGTTGATATCCAATTGTCTTGTGAAGTGCTGTATTGCTTGCTGCTCTGCTCTGATCTGCATTGTTCTGTCCTCTTTTGTTTTACTCTCTGTAAAATAAAATTTAAAATAAGAATCCCCCTGGCTCGCAGGTGCTCACTGTCCAGGGTTGGATGTCTCTCCTCTAGGCTCCCTTACTACCCGGCTCACCTCCTCATCCTCGCACTCAGTACACACCAAACTGCCATGACTGGCTGCTCTACTTACATGAGAGCCACTTCAAGACACTCAGATGTGGGTCAGAGGACGAGTCTGGCATGTTCTTGTATCTCCAGTGCCCAGCACAGGGTCTCACAATATGGTAGGTAATCAGTAAATGTCCGTGGAGTAAGTGAGTCTGTGAGCAAGATGTCTAATACATCATTTTTTTAAATTTTCCCCTACATTCCAGAGCACAAGCAAGTATAAGCAAGTATCTGTTGGCTTGTGTACTCAGATGCTCACAGACTTTTTATTTTATGTTTTTATAGTTTGTTGGGGGAAATCAGCGTACTGTGAATTCCTTCAAACTTTAAAGAACATCTTATTCCAATATTCTAACATGTTACAGACATAAACTGAACAAAGAACAAGAATACACTTGACTAGTGTCATTTATAAGCCCAGATGCTCAATTTAAAATACCTAATCAGATGTCTAGGAAACCCAGGATTTCGAAAGGTTGGTTAGGTATGGCTTTTGTTTCAACTTTGATATGACACCGGTATCATGTTGAGGTTTGCCTTATTTTCTTGTTTTTGGTTTTGGTTCTTGCAGTACTGGGGGCCGAATCCAGCGCCTTGCCCATTGCCACAGATCTCTGTTCCCAGCCCTTTATCATTTAATTTTAACCCATTTATGCCTATCAATCATTCAGCAGTAGAAGCAAGTTAACTAAAGCAAACACAGCTTCACAGTGAACACCCTGAGCACTCAATCACCAAGAGATACAAATACAGTAGATCTGGAACACAAGTTTGCTCTCCCCCAGCCCACTCTACTTGTGGACTCCCCATAAATCAGAGCCCTAGTGCTCACTTCTCCAGGGCCCCTTACCTGCCTACAACAAAACCAAATGAAGACTCAGCCTCATTCTTGCCTGCTGGCATCAGAAACCCTGACACTGGCCAGAGACTGCAACCAGCACTGACACCATCCTCACCACTGATCACTGCTCCAGCACTGATCACTGACTCTAGCCCAGGCAGTGACACATGAGACAGTACCGGTGCTGATTCTTGCTTCAGCCATGGCATAGGCCCTGGAACTGGAACTGGCACTAACACTGTCACTGGCCACACCACCAGCACGGGCTATGACGAGGTACGTCCTCTTCTTTCAGCACCTCATTTACTGCCAAAGAAAGGATTTGGGGTGGCATCACTGGCTTTGGCCCCAAATTCTGGGACTTCCATCTGTCTTGTTTCCTTTGAGAGCCTCACAAGTTTACTGCAGGTATGGAAATGCTTGCTGTTGGGACACCCACTTGTGTACCAGACACTGGTGTGGCACACAAGCCTTGGCAATGGCTCCCCGCAGATGAAATGCTTTTCAGAGGAACATACCTGCAACACCCTACACACCTGTCAGAACACAACTCCTCGGGAACACAACTCACCAGCACAAAGATCAAGTCGGCAGTTATCCTCAGAAGCCTAGTTTTTGTTGTGCCTAGATTGCCTGTCAGGCCCCAAACCAGGGTAGGATGTAGTTTTCTGATCCCGACACAGGAGTGCTCTGTCAGATCAAGTGCCTCCACCTTGGGACCCAAAGACTAACTTGGGGAGGTCAGGGACATTCTTGAAATTCCCGGGAAGAATCTCCTGTCCCTTTGGGTGACATACTTCAGCATGCCTGCCCTTTTTCTTTTGATCCACACTGACTTCGTGTTCTCAAGCAGCAGACACTGCTATGGCTAGCTCCAGGGGTCTTTGGCCTTACTCATCTGGGATATTGGGAGTCCATGGGGTACTCGGCAGGGGAGGCCCCCAGAGGTTGCTGGGGTCCACAAAGGACCTGGGCTGCAAGCGACTGCGCAATGATTCCCCCGGGTAGGAGGAAGAGAAAGCCAGGGCCCCTCCGAGGTCCTCAGGCCTTGGGTGTCACGTCTGCAGCGGACATTCTTTCTCACCTGAGGCTTTGATTGGCGCAGGAGGTAGGAACCCTGGGAAGGGACGCAAGTCCACGGGTGTTCATGGCCAGCCTGAGCCGAGCGCTTCTTCTCGTCGGAGAACATCCCCGAGGCTGAGGCCAGGAGTGTCTTGATTCGGAGAGCGCTGCCCTCACACCCTTCAGATCAGGAATCTTGGGGAGTGGGAGGGACTGACAGCATCTAATCCTCCCTGGTCAGAGTCTTGCAGGAGCTGTGGGTACTTGCCGCTGCCGTCCCCGCAGTGCCTCTGCCAGTAGGGGACGGTACTGCACTCCCGCACTGAGAGTTGCTGAGAGATTCTCCCAGGGGCCTGCTGCCTGATGTGTGCTTTGGAAGACGCCTAAAGCCAGGCCCAGAGGAAACCCGCAATAACTGATAACTACTACTGGAAGGACGCCTAAAGCCAGGCCCAGAGGAAACCCGCAATAACTGATAACTACTACTGGAAGGAACCGGACCTTCTGCACCATCGTTGTCTACCTCTTCTGCTTGCAGAGAAGGCTCCCTAGGAGACGCCCCTGTTCCTGACTGTAGGCATTTCTCCAGCAGCAACTCAGCCACTTCTGCTCTTGGTCAGCAGCTTGAAGTGGCTTTGCTCAGTGCCTGGTCTGGAGGAATCACTCAGTGAGTGTTTCATTACCATAGTGTGCTATGCATGCACCTCACATGTACCCTTGCGATCATCCAGACGTGGAGGAGGGACCTGGGAAATAAGCAATTCGCGTAGCGTGCCACAGATGTATTTCTTGTTCTTTATGTCCAGTGAATCCGGAGAAAACATCACTTCTTTTGTGTAGTATTCTCTCCTAGACCATCCAGAAGTTTTTCCTTAACAACAGTCTCACTTTCCAAACCACCATTCGTTGTTATCTTTCAATGTTTTTATTGGTACATGTTTACAGTACATGATTACATTCCTTGTGGGGAGTCAGTACATATACACAGCACATCTCAGTTCTTCTTCCATCTCTTTACACCCCACCCCCACCCTCTATCTGACTTGGTCCCCTTCCCATTGGCAGATCTACCTCCTTATTTCCTATTATCTGTCCTTTATTTTGCTCTTTACTCATATTTTGGGTTTCTCCTATAAGAGAAATCATGCGAGACTTATGTGTGTGTGTCTGTGTTGTAGTCAGGGTTTACAAGGGAAAGGATTCAATACAGGCCACTTAATTTATAGGATTATTGTATAATATTCACCCAAAGAGTCAAATGCAAAAGAATGCGGGAGATCTGTCCACACTAGAGACCCAAAGAACCCAGCTGAGGGCCTGGGTCCCATGACAATGTCCTGCACGAGTCCAGCTAAAGACCTAGAGCCCATGGCTATGTGCTGCCCCCCTCACCACCACCACAGGAGTCCAACTGGTGGCTTAGAGCCCACAAAAATGTCTCATGAAAGTCTGCACTGGAAAGGCCCAAAGCTCAGTGGTGGAAGCTAGAAAATCTGCACCAGTGGGATGAAAGAAGTGTGCCACCAGGCTGACAGATCTGCACTAGAGCCAAGAAGCAGTGCTCAAGGTAGGGACCAGAGCTCCCCTGAAAAGAACTGCAGCCTCCCTCAGCAATAGTAAGGTCCCAAGCTCCTCTGATGAGGAGGACAGCTGAGTTCATATCAGGAAAACCAGCATGACAAGTTTCTCCAGGAGAATCAACAGCACCCCATCTTCCCCTAAAATTCTCCTTTTATGCCGTTGGCAACAATCCTCAGGTGGGCCATCCACAGCCAGCACCATGCTGATTCAGTTCAGCTGGGTGTTACAAGTTGACCATTAAGCCACTACAGTATGATTTATTTCTCTTGACATTATGGTCTCAAGGCTCATCCATTTTCCTACAAATGACTCAAGTTTATCCTTCTTTATGGCAGAGTAGTGCTCTATTGTGTATAAGTACCATCTCTTCTTTATCCATTGATCTGTTGAGGGACTTATAGGCCGTTTTTATGATTTAGCTATTATGAATTGCTCTGCTGTAAGCATGAGTATGCATCTATCGCTGAAACTCTTTCACAAAGACACCTAAAAGGGGAATAGCTGAGTCACATGGAATGTCTAGATTTAGTTTTATGAGGAATCTCCATGCTGATTTCCATCATGGTTGTACTACTGCACATTCCCACCAACAGCATGGAAAGGTTCCTTTTTCCCCACTGCCACTCCAGCATTTGTGATCATTTGATTTCTTGATGATACCCATTTTTTTCTGGAGTAACATGGAAGCTCAGCGTCATTTTATTTTGCATTTCTCTAATGGCTATGGATGTTGAACTTTTTGTATGTGTATATATTGGCCATTTGTGCTTCTTCTTTGGAGAAGTGTCTCCTCAGTTCAGAATTCAATTGCGATTTTTTAAATTGAGTCTTTTATTTAGGGGTGTCTAATTTTGTTGAGCTCTTTATATATTGTAGATATTAGTCCTCTGTCTGAGGTATATCCACATCACCATTCTGAACGTTTCCACACTGCCTATTTCTCTTACTCAGCCTCACTACTCCTCTACAAAGTACTTGTTTCAATTTCACCTCTCACCTGAGATTCAGAGGCCTCTGGTAAACTTCTGGCTCTGAGGTTAGCACTTGTACAGCTCACAGGTAGCTGGGAAGTGTCTCCAGCTTAGCGAGTTCACACAATCGAAGACTCCCTGTTCTTCTTGTTACCCTTTCTAGACAGTATCTGGCGGAGCCTCCTTGCACATAGCAAAACTTCTATTTTACTATAACAATTTTACATCTCACTGCACTGTGAAGTGCACATCCATACCTCAAGGCTTTCAAATGGCTTCCACTGATCTAAATTTCATTGCTACTCAACCCGCTACATGGATTTCAAAGTTGTTCTTATCATCTGTGAAGATCAAGTTCCCCTTGGTTTCCTTTCTCTAACGTCTTCAGATATTTTCAAAATGTTTTCTTCCATATCAAGGTCAGGATCAAACTTTCCAAGTTATAAAAACTCTGGCATGGGTTTTAAGTTGAATTGATTAAGATGCAAAGTTCACGATGAGGAGAATTGACATCATTAAACTATGCAGCCTTGTCATCTAAAAAATGGCACATGTGTCCTCATTGATTCTTGTTTTTGATCAGAGTACTTCAGTTCTCTTTTATAATTTGCCTCAAATAACCCTTGTACATTTTTTAGCTTTGTCAATGAACTAGCTTTAGTTTATTGCTGCTATAAATCTGGCATATTCCCAATGTCTCTTGTAATTTTTTTTTCTGATGTACAGGAAGCCTAGTGGCTTCGGGGATTTTATCTGGTATATGGCCAGCTGGATTCTTCCCCTTACTGTTGCAGGGGCAAAAATACCTGAAATTCACAACTTGAAAGAAAAAAGTTTTGTTTTGGTCCCGGTTTCAGAAGATTCCGTTCATGGTAGGCTGGCTCCAAGGCAGAAAAAGCATGCCCACGGGGAAAGGGTGAGAAAGCTGCTCAATTCATGGCAGTCAGGAAGCAGAGATCCAGGGAGCAAGAGCCAGAGAACATGGAGCCAGGGACAAGTTATAGCACCTAAGGGCATGCCCCATCACCCACCCAGACACATCCAAATGTCTGCTTTGTGAATTCCCTATTTGTCTCTCAATCCTACCCCATCAACAATCAGGACTAACCATCATAGCATCTTAGTAACAAGACTCTGTAGATACAGTAGTTTTTCAGTGGACTCTGGCACATTCTGGGCTGGCAATCTCATTGCATATTACAAGTATAATACTCGTTTCTCATTTTCTTATCACACTTATCAGGACCATGGTACTGTGTAAGCTAACAGCAGTGATGTCAAACTTTGTTTTTAGTTCCTGCTTTTAATGGGAGAGAATCTCGGTTTTGAGCTAAATGCAGTATGTGGCTGGTTTCTGGTGCCAGTTGTTTACCAGTTCTTGACTTACTGTCTGTCAGGCCCAAATCAAACCTTCCTTGCCCTGCCTTGTGATGTCAAAGCAGATCTCTCTTAACCTTGCTCCTATGCCGGCTCACTGAGTGTAAAGCCTCATTAAGACATAGCACTGGAATGACCCTGCAGACTCTGGAGGAAAATACCTCCTTTCTGGTTGCAGTCTCCCAGCTGGTATTATTCCCTGCTGGAGGCAAGAGGCCACAATACACATGCTTCAGCCACCTCTCAGGCCATATTCTCTCTACCCACAGCTGCCTCTGGGCAGCTCCAGCCTTCCCATGCACCAATGCCACCCTCCCCCATCCTGGCC
Organism: Hydrochoerus hydrochaeris; assembly: GCA_004027455.1. Taxonomy (NCBI): domain Eukaryota; kingdom Metazoa; phylum Chordata; class Mammalia; order Rodentia; family Hydrochaeridae; genus Hydrochoerus; species Hydrochoerus hydrochaeris. The sequence continues at coordinate 100,853 of PVLA01006581.1, forward strand.
TGGTGTTCTCTTCTGCAGAGCAGGGTGAGCCGTGCCCTCTGGCATGTTCCTACACCACTTACAGGCTGCATATTGTTCTGGTAGCCCCACTCCCTTCAAAGAGGTCTCATTCTCAGCTTGGGAGGGAGGGTGGCCTATTCTACTGTTTTATGGCCTGCTCTTCCTCATCCTGCAAGTAGGAGCTGCTCTTTTTGCACCCACTGCTTCTGGACCCCTCAAAATCCCCTTGCACTCCTTTTAGTAGTCACATCCTCCTATGACTTACAAGCCATTCTTTGTTGGACTTAGAACAGTCAGTGTTCTAAGTCCAAGTCACCAGCATGGTTTCTGTCTCTTGATTAGAGCCTGACACACTTACCAGTTAGCAACCTAGTTATATGTTCGAGTGAAATAAATCTTCTAGGATTTTTTTCCTCTTCAATTTGGACACATATTTTAAACTTCTTCCAAAGGTTTTCACCATCCACCAAATTACATGTGTGGTTTTTCTCCCCTAATTGTTTGGTGGTTGTAAAGAAGCCTAAGAACATCTGCAGAAATCACTGCAAGTGAAGGGAACAAAACAAATTTCTTCAAAGCTGCACTTGATAAATCTTTGGCTTATACTCTCACTAAGATACTGCAAACCCTGCAGAACCCTCTCTTCACTGCCCCTACCGGCTATACCCAAACTGTTGGTCATGTGGGGGGTTTAGCCTGTGAGTTGGAGAACTCTGTTTTCTGCAACATTCCTCGCCATCACTGGAAATCTTGTTCGTGGTCATCCTCCACTATCCTCCTGAGAGAGACACTCCAATTCACCAGAAAGGTGTCCAGTCCTGTGCTCTGTCTACAGCCAGACTAGAGAGGACCTCAGCAAGTCAAGAATACAGAGAGTACCCAGGCCAAAAGGCTTCACTTTTCAGAAGATGGATGGCCAGAGAATGACCCAGGCTGAGGACACCCCAATCCTAGGCACACTCTAGGGGGAGTAATGGAGTCCAGCTTCCATTCCTGTTCTCTGCATCTCTCTGCAGGAACCTAGGCCTAGGCATCAGCCAACACCAAGAGCAGCACCCCACCTATTTCACATGCTGGTCTGCTATAGAAAAGAAAAGAAATTAGAAAAATGGCAAAACGTATGGAGACATTCCCCTGAGTTCAACATTCTGGCTTCATAAAAATACTCCTTAAGGTGTTCAACCCTGCTAGCCATTAAGGAAATGCTGATTTGTACAACCAAGAGGCATGTTTTTTGCTCCCCGTGTTGGTACAAAAAGTTTTAAGGGGATTAACAGGGGATCTTAACACTCCATTGTCACAAAGAGACAGATCAACTAGAAAAAAAAAATCAGAACTTATGGCACTGGGAAAACAAGGAGCCAGCTCGCCACTCTGATGAGAAATGAACAGCTACTCATTTCATTCCAATGAGGAATGAAAAAGATGAAATCACTACAGATCCTGGACTTGCTACTGCCGGTCCAGGGCAAGAACCATCAGTGTTTCCTGAGTTCTGTGCCATGTTGGAACTTGGGGCACTGGGAAAACAAGCAGCCAGCTCGCCACTCTATTAAGCACCTGTGAGCCTACCAGTGTGTAGGCTAAGAATCAAACATCTACCCCCCCCCAGCAAGTGGGAGCCAGAGATCTGAGCATCTCTTGTGAATCTGACTATATGCAATGTAGCAAATAACGGGGATTTCCTTCTACCCTCTCTTTGAAGGCAAATATTTTTATCACTGTTTTGCTCTGTTCTGATTAATAGTATTGCTCTATTCAATATTCTGTTTTTATAAGTTTGGTATTTCCTTCGATTTTGCTGTACCTGATTGAAAGAACAATTATTGTGAAGAAAACAAGATATACTATTGTACCTATCACAGTTTTCCTGATAACCTGCTGTGAATTTCTGTACCAATTTCATTACACTGTCTCAATTGGGTTTGTTACATCTTGCTCTGCTGTATTTTACTACCTTCAAAATAAATAAATAAATAAACTTAAATAAATAAAAAATAAATTAAAAAAATTAAAAAAGTAAATAACAACAACAAAGCAGATCAGTAAGGTACTGAGCAAGCTGAAACATGATATAACTAAACAGATAATGGACTTAAAAAGCAAAAGGAGGAAAAAAAAGTGCTCTAAAGGATATAACTACATATATATTTAAGTATATATGATTGATAACTATGTTGCCAAGTTTTTGTTGGATCATTGAACAGAACTGTTTGCAGCCTCACTGTTTGAAAGTCCACTTTGTATGATTTAATTTTGTAACTTGAACAACTATTTCTAAGAAGATAATATGTAATTTATCAACTAGTGATTTCTTACTGTTTATTTTTTTTGAAATTCTGTATTGTTTTACACTTTTTTCTGTTTTTCTTTTTTTCTCTTTAAATAAATTTTTAAAAACATAAGCAAAATAAAATAACAGAACTGAATGAAGCCTGTGAACAAATGGGCTTATTAGACATGTACAGCACACATTCTTCTCAACTGCACATAGGACATTCTCTAAAATAGACCATATACTAGCCCATAGAACATGCCTAAGTAAGTGCAAAAGAATCAAAATTGTGTCATGCATGTTACCTGATCATAGTGCCATGGAATTGGAAATTAATAATAAAAGAAACCACAAAAGCTCCATAAAACATGGAAATTAAATAACACCCTACTGAATAACCAATGGGTCATAGAGGAATTTAAAGAAAAAATTAAACATTATACTCAGTCAAATGAAAATGCAAATGCAACTTACTGGAACCTGTGGGACAAATTGAAAGCAGTGCACCAAGGGAAATTTATTGTGATGAATTCTCACATCAGGAAAACAGAACCAGCACAAATAAACAGCCTAATGTGGCACCTCAAACTTCTAGAAAAAGAAGAGCAAGTGAGGCCCAAAGCCCAAAAAATGGGTGGAAATTATAAAGATCAGAAAAGAAATTTATGCAACTGAGACTAAGAAAACAATACAAAGAATTAATGAATCAAAAAGCTAGTTCTTTGAAAGAATAAATAAAAATGATAAACTGCTAGCCAACATTATAAAAAAAGGAATGAAAAACTTGATTTCATGCAATGAGGAATGAAAAAGATGAAATCACTACAGATCCTGTGAAAATACAGAAGATCATCAATACCTGCTTTGAAAACCTTTACTCTAATAGGATGGAAAACACAGAGGAAATGGACAGACTCCTGGAAACATGAATTATAAAAGGTGAATCAAGAAGACATAAAATTGCTGAGTAACCCAATATTAGTTAATGAAACTGAAAACATGATTAATAACTTACCAACGAAGAAAAGCCCAGGTCCTGTTGGATTCACTGCTGAATTCTACAAGAAATTTAGGAAAGATTTAACTCCAATATTTGCCAAACTCTTTAGTGAAACTGAAAGGGAAGCAACTCTCCCTAACTCATTCCTGGAGGCAAATAGTACCCTGATGCCAAACCCAGAAAAAAGACCCAACCAAAAAACAGGACTACAGGCCAATCTCACTAAGGAACATAGATGCAAAACTCCTCAGTAAAATACTAGCAAACAGAATGCAGCAAACCATCAAGAAGATGATGTACCATGACCAGCTGGGATTCATCCCAGGAGGGCAAGGATGGTTTAACACATGCAAATCAACAAACACAACACGCCATATCAATAGAGCCAAAGACACAAATCACAAGATCATCTCAATAGATGCAGGAAAAGTTTTTGATAAAATCCAGCACTCATTCATGATAAAAACGCCACAGAAAATCGAAATAGGTGGTCTTTACCTCAATCTGATAAAAGCCATTTATGATAAACCAACAGCCAACATCGTGCCTAATGGACAAAAACTGAAAGATTTCAACCTAAAATTAGGAACAAGACGAGAATGACTATTATCACTTCTCCTATTCAACACAGTTCTGGAAACCACAGCCAGAGCAATTAGACATGACAGAAAAATGCAAGGAATAAGGATAGGAAAGGAAGAGGTTAAATTATCATTATTTGCAGATGAAATGATACTCTACATAGAAGAGCCCAAACACTCCACTGAAAGACTTCCAAATCTAATAGCCAAATTCAGTAAAATAGCTGGAGACAAAATCAACACTCAAAAATCAATGGCATTGCTCTACACAAACAGCAAACTCACTGAAAAAGAAGTTAGGACAACCTCACCCTTCACAATAGCATCCAAAAAATGGAAATACTTAGAAATTGATCTAACCAAGGAAGTAAAAGATTTATGCAATGAAAATTACATTGCTCCAAAAAAAGAAATCAAAAAGGATTTCAGAAAACAGAAAGATATTCCTTGTTCATGGGTAGGAAGAACAAGCACTGTGAACATGGTTACACTACCCACATTTTTAGACAGGTTTAACACAATCCCAACCAAAATACTATTAGCATACCTCACAGATCTAGAAAAAGCTTTCCTAAAATTCATCTGGAACCAGAAGAGACCCAGCATAGCAAAGGCCATCCTGGGCAACAAAGGCAAGGCAGGAGTATCACAATCCCTGACTTGAAATTATACCTCAAATCTAGTGTGGTAAAATTGGTGTAGTACACACACACACACACAAAAAAAAAAAAAAAAAAAAAAACAGACCAGAGAATCAATGGAACAGAGCAGAAGATGCAGACACAACTGCAAACACACTCAGCCACCTTGTCTTTGACACAGGGGCCAAACGTGTTCAGTGGAAGGAAGATGGCCTCTTTAATAAATGGTGCTGGAAAAACTGGCTCTCTACATGTCAAAGAGTAAAACTAGACCTGTGTCTATCACCATGTACTAAACTAAAGTCAAAATGGATCAAAGATCTAAATACTAAAACAGAAACAGTCAATCTACTGGAAGAGAAAGTAGGTAGAAATCTTGAAGACATAAGTGTAGGCCGAGAATTTATGAATAGAAACCAAACTGCATGGGAAGTACTTCAAAGAATCAACAACTGAGATCTCATCTTATTAAAAAAATTTTGCATGTCAAAAGAAATAAACAACAGAGTGAAAAGAAAGCACATTACATGGGAAAAAATCTTAGCCAAATGTCCCTCAAAGGACTTCCATCTAGGGCATATAAAGAATTGAAAAAAAATATCAGGTCCCTCAAATTCAAAGAGCCAATTCAAAAATAGGCATCTGAGGTGAAGAAACACTTCTCAGATGAAGAAATACAAATGTCAAACAAATACATGAAAAAATGTTCAGTGTCATTGATCATTAGAGAATTGCAAATTAAAACAACACTGAGATTCCATCTCAACCCAGAAAGAATGATTGTCATCGAACAAATCAACCAATAACAAATGCTAGAGAGGCTGTGGGGGGAAAGGAACCTTTCTCCATTGTTGGTGAGAGTGCAGACTGGTGCAACCACTGTGGAAATCAGTGGGGAGACTCCTCGAAAAACTAGGGTTAGAGGTCCCATTCGACCCAACTATTCCCCTTCTAGATATTTTCCCAGAAGAATTAAAAACATCATACCACAGCAACACATGTGCACCCATGTTACTAGCAGCACAATTTGTAATAGCTAAATTTTGGAAACAACCCAAATGTCCACCAACTGAGGAATAGATAAAAAGATGTGGCATTTTTATACAATGGGGTACTACTCAGCTATAAAGAATGATACATTCAAGGCTTATATATGTAAATTGATGCAACTAGGAACCATACTCATAAGTAAAATAAATCAGACCCACGTTTAAACATCATGTTGTCTCCCTCATGTAAGACACTGAAAGAGTAAATAAGACCCAAAAGGTTCTATAGATATTGTAAAAGTGAAAGAAATTGCTCAAAGGGAAAGAGCAACTGGGATGGGGAATAATACAAAAGAAGGAAGGAAAAAACTATATATATATATATATATATATATATATATATATATATATATGATAGCTAAGATTGCTGTACTACTAGTTCTCTTAGTTTATGGAAAGAAACTAAGTACTTGTATTGTCTTATCTGTTTTTTTTTTTTTTTTTTTTTTTTTTTTTTGGTACTGGAAATCGAACATGACCATTGTGCTTGCAAGGCAGGTACTTATGATGCTGAGCTAAATCCCCAGCTGTTTGATCTGTTTTGCATGCCTGTATCTTGTAATCTGAGCAACTATTTGGAAGATAACCATATACAATATAGTGACCGTTGTTAATTTCCTATCATCTTGGTTTGAAATCCTATATTGTTTTTATTGTTTTGTTTTCTTTTAATCTGTTTAAAATTTTAAAAAAATGTTTTAAGTGGATTAACATCAAATATGGCAAAGACCACATTGTTGTTTAATCTGAACTGTCTCCCAAAGGGCTCTTCCATTGTGGGGTAGGACTTTTGGGAAATTGATCAGAACACAAGTGCTCTAACTTCATCCAGTGGCTTGGTCTGTTGATTGGGTTTATTAAGAGGTGAGGCACAATTGTAGGAAGCAAGTCACTGGGAGTGTGGCTCTGAGAATTTTATGCTGCCCCTGGTCCCTTCATTTCTGGCTCGGTCCCTCTTCCTTTGCTTCCTGGCTGCTATGGGGTGCACAAATTTCCACTGCTGCGCCCTTCTGCCATCATGTTTAAGCCAAACATGAACTGAAACTTATGAGTTTGTGAGCTAAATTGAACCCTCGATCCTTTAAATTGTGTGTGTTAGATATTTGGTCACAGTGCCAAAAAGTTGCTCATTGACATAGGCTGTACTTACTAAAATTTTAATTTTTTTTTTTGTTCCAGGGATCAAACTCACAACTCAGTGCTTGCAAGGGAGGCACTTATGCCAGTGAGCTAAATCCCCAGCCCTAAAATTTTAAATGTATATGCCTTAACTCCCCCTTCCAAACACACTCAGAGATGTTCACCCTGAGGTTTTTTGCCAGATAGCCTACAGGATGCCCAGGTAAACTTGAATTTCAGATTGCTAGCAAATACTTCTTTGAGGTAAGTACTTCCTGTGCAGTATTTTAGACGAACTTACTGTTCAGCAGTTACCAAATCCTGAACAATTATTCACAGTTTGTGTAAACTTCAAATTTGACTAAACAACCTGCACTTTCTTCAATTTACTGTTGAAAGGGAAAAACTGTGCAAAAGAAATTGTTCTTCGAAAACTTTGTTCTTTTGAAACTGCCTGGCTCTGCAACTGCGTCATGGCTTTGTAATTACTTTCTTGACCCCTGTAACCATGAGCGCATAACCAAACATGACCATTGTACCAAGATGCATAAACTGTTGATCACTAATCTACCCTTGCAACTGATGATCTCATCCTGCTAGCTAATCAGAACTGCCAGGCTGTGTTGTTTTGCCTTTGTACCTCACTTGTATCTCCTGCTTGTGCATCTTATGAAAGCCCTAGACCACCAGAGACGGGGGCCTGATATTCTGGAAATGAACCCAATCAGTGCCCATGCATGTAAAATAAATCTGCCCCCAAATTCTGCATGTCGCTTCAGTGTTTCTGCTTGCTGTTGCATTTTGACAAGCCTAATCCTAGAAAACCACCCAATCTCATGCATAAGGAGACCCACGCAAGAACTTTCATTGTGAAAAATAGCAAACAATGCTGCAAATATTAGAAATATTCACAAATAAGAATGATTTAAATATCTACTCTGTGACTAAAAAGCACACGTAAGCCAAAATATTTTGGCAGATTTGTATGCACTGGCATAAATTCTTGAATTTTAAAATGTGGTGGCACCTTCCTTCAAATTGGATGTCACTTTGTAAGACAAAACAAAATCAATTATTTATTCCTGTAGGTAAAAATACATTGATGTAAACGTGCAAGACTAGGTTTAAAAATATACTCACGAACCTTTCAAGAGTGTCCACCTCTGGAGTGAGGCTGTTACTTTTGGGGCTTTGGCGTATTCACTTCTCATGAAATATTCACCATTTCAAACACTGTCTCTAAGTGCCAACAGATTTTAAACTTGCCAAAGTAAGACCCACACCTACATGGGTCTGTCTCTGGGATTTGTGGTTTTTTTTTTTTTTTCGACCAACTTAGTTTGTTATCAACCAACACAATGCTGTCCTGATTATTATATCTTCATAAGATGCATAATGTACGTTATGGCAAGTTCTCCTCTGAACTCTTCTGGACTGTGACTCTCTGTGCACTGCTGTTCGATCCATGAGAATTTCTTGGTTGGCAAGTTCACCTTCACAGCGATTGGGGAAGGAGGACCCTCTATATGCCTCTATCCCCAGTTGTCCATATCCCCCACCTCCTGTTCAGTGAAGCTTCCCAACGTCTAGATCGTTGACTTAGGGGTTATTTGCAGGTGGTGGGAAAATATGGTATGAATAAATCCTAAAGCAAAATAACCATAGAAAAATGAAATTGTAATTCTGCTAAACTCACCAATTAAAAGTGATTCTTAGACTGGATTTTAAAAATAAGAACATACAGACACAGAAAGATTGAGACTGAAAGATGGGAAATGACATTTTAAAAACTAGGATAACACTCTTTTGAGGGGTTAAATAGAGGTAGTTAAATGGAGCCATAAATTACATACAATAAAATGCAAAAATCTAGATGGTAAGTACAGAGATTGCTCATTTTTTTCAAATACATTCACCTCTGCACCTCTGGTCTGTGCATTCCCACAGAGCAGAAGAGAGATGACGTCAGTCAAACCCAGAAATTTCCCTCGAGGTGTTTGCAATAAGCATCCACTCCTCCCATCCCAGGTAACCGCTTTTCCTATTTCTATCACCAAACATTAGTTTTGCCTATCCTGGAACTTTATATAAACTGAGCCCATGGATGTGTTTGCTCTTTATTTCTCTTTTCGTTTCCCGCAGCATAAGGTTTTTGAAATCCATCTACATTGTTGTGTGTACTGGGGGCTGTTTCTTATGACTGAGTGGTTTTTCATCCTAAGAGTCACCACAGTTTGCTCACTCCCAGTTGGCAACATTACAGGCGGACCAGGGTAGCTGCCAGGTCTGGCGTTCCCTGTCTTTGTGGGTATGTAGAGACAAAATACAGCTCACATCAGATCCAGAAATCATCTGAAATAATTCAAAGTTTTGTTACTCTCTCAGCCATGTCCAAAGTGAGGGCAGAGTGTGATGAGGTAGGGGAGAGAGTTGAGAGGGTTGCGGAGGGGATTGGAGTTGCAAATGACAGGACAAAACCTAAGGGTTACGTAAAGTGATAGAATTTGGTGTGGATGATTTTGTGGGCTTGTTTTATGAGTTGGCATGTGGCAAATAACAGCATGGTGTGCTCCTAGGAGCAGACGACAGGTCCAGCATTGTGTGAGGTCTGGCCCTTGAGATGTAGCTTCAGTCCTCTACGTATTGATTCAAGTAAGAAGTAGTTTTAAGCAGTTACTTTGCTTCAAGAGACACAACGGATGAGTTTTTGGCACTGGCGAGGGGAGTTTGTTCTCCTGGGGTGGGTGTGGAAAAATTAAGTCAGGATGGTCAGGATGCCACTTGATGTGGAGAATTGGCAAGGAGGATTGTATGATTCAGGAGTCTAGACTGAGGGTATGGTCTCAGCTATGGTCATCCTGTGGGATATGGAGGTCACCTGGGCTGTAGTCATCATCTGCGATGTGGTGATGGGCTCCCAAGGCCAGTACCAGTTTTGAGCCAGACCTAGGACATAGAGGCACCAGTCAAGATCAGAAAGTCTTTCATCAAAACTGTGCTAAAGATAGCTCGAGGGAGTAGGGCCACATTATTTCTTTTTCATCTGGGTGGCTGTTCAGTGTCATGTAATGTGCCTGGTCTGTAGTATTGTAGAGGAATTGTGGTACCATACACAGAGAGCATGTTGTGGGTACAGTGCTGCCCAGGTGCCCTGGCACTGAGTCGGGGAAACTATGTCTCAGATCCAAGCCACTAGGCACTGGCAGGCAGAGCCAGACCGGTGATAGCAGAAAAGACCCACAATAACATTTCCAAGTTTTTAGCAAGTTCTGTGAGCACTGGGGGCCGTCTGCTTTCAGCATTAGGGCCCATCTGCAATCTAGGGCTGTGACAGGCAGCCCAGACTTCAGCATTGTATGCTGGAGAATAGGAAACCTCAGACATGCTCGTTTAAAATATTGCTACCCAGGTCCAGCTTGGAACTCGGGAATCTATGTCACCTTTGTACAAGATCTACCTAGTGGTAGCCATCGGCCTACACGCCAATATGCCTATTTCCTGTCAGGGAAGGTCGGCGATTAGCTACCTTTAAAATCCATCACAACTGGGGAAACATTTAGAGAGTAGTTAGTGCCTGCTTTCCATAAAAGTAGGAAAGCAATTTTAGAGATTTCACTGTTCCATCTAGGACCAGTGCATCCCCCTGTATCACTTGTGCTTGGTCCAGCTGTCCTTCCTTTTTGTATTATGCTTGGTATAGAAAAGATAGCAGAATGGAGTATGGGGGAGCTCCAGAGTGAGGGGTCAGAGTAGGAAATCTATTAGTTGGAGCCAAAATGTGTCTGTATCAGGAGATTGACAGCATTCACCAACATGGGAAATTTTACTGTGGTCTATTGCCTTGCCCGGTAGTTAGCATCATTTTTGGTTTGAGCTAACCTGATGTTCTTTGGGGCAAGGCATGGAATACTGCATATTGTGCAGAGTGGGGAATTGGACCACCAGCGTTGCACATTGCTATGAGACCCACAGAGGGTGACTGGGCACCAAAGGACCACCAAACCTCAACTTATTATATGGAGCTGAGGGATTACCATTGGCAAAGACTGGGGAAACCAGGGAGGCTACTTAATGGGAGAACCGTTGGATAAAGTTTTACTATGCTTCCCAGATTACTCAAACTCCTGGGTTCGCATGACCTTCCTGCCTCGTCCTTCTGATGTCTGAGACTACTGCCATGTGCCACCACACCTGGCTTACTTTGGCAGTTTCTTGAAAAGTTAAGGAAGCCTTTGCCACACGATTCTGCTATATAACTCCTAGTTATGTGCCCGAGAGAAATGACGGCATGTAGTCACACAATGACTGATAAGGGACATTCAGTAGCTGCCTTATTTGCAATAGTCCAACAGTGGGGCATCTCAGTAAGATGGCATCTCAGTAAGAGATGCCCCATGGTGAATATTCTCCTGTGTTACAGCTAGGAACCAGCCAATGTTTCTAAAACTACAGTCGTCCTGCTGACATCTGTCTGGAAAGCATTTACACAAATAGGATTTTCCCCTGGATTCACCTGATAAGCTCACTGCATTGTGTTCAATTTAATAACAGTATGCTTATTTACACACCCACACCCACGCCCACACCCATGTTTCACAAATCAAGGGCCAGACACTACCAACTGATTCTGGGCAAGTGAAACTGGAAAGTGTGCCAGCTTACTCGTAGCTTGTCAAAAATTCACATGGAATTCAGCTTGGATGCTTTGTTGAACCCTTCCATCCCTGGAATTCCTTTATTTTTTGTCTCTTGGGGTTCATTTTATGATCCAATCAGATTGGTTTTGTTTCCTGGGGAAACTGTCTTCTGGCCTCTGAAAAACTGTTCTTGTGACCTGTGTAGTGGCTTGTCATTTGCCTAGATGATAATTAGTCAGTGGTGGAGGTTAGGCATATGCCTAGAAAGTCTTTCCTCAACCCTTGCATCCAGGTTGTGGTGCTAAGTCTTCTGCCACATGATGGTTTACATTTTCGACTTAGTCTCTGCCTTCATGCTTGGTTCAAATTCCAGTTTCCGTGTTTGTTTTGTGAGTGTGTGTCCTAAAGCAAGTTATTTAAATTCTTTGCTTTCATTTATCTCATCTTTAAAAATGACAATGTTAATAGTAATAACAGTGTTCTATTTATGAAGCTGTTATAATAACTAAATTGACATGCTCAGCACAAACCCAAAATAAAAGCGCACTCAACAAACACAAGTTTCTAAAATGACAATCTACAGAAATGAACACCTGAGGCATTGCTATTCAATGTTCTCCATAGTGCTGATCAGCAGAAGAACATAGGGAATCTATTCCAGGTGGGCAGGTAAGAAACACACCAAAGGATTTGTGGTACCAGTACCTGATGTTCACAGAATGCAGGAATGGCATCTATTCTCACAATGCAGGATGGAAAATATGATAATTTTCTGGGCCATGTGTAAAACCCTGAGCAGGATCTTCCCTATGTAGTGGAGAATAATGGTCTCGAGAATAAACACAGCTTTGGGTCTCACCTAATAAAACTTAAAAGCAAGACACAGAATGATGTAACCGTTTACAAGCAACTCAAAGGCATCCTAGGATAAAGCCCAAGCAAATTTATTAAGAATTCAAAAATATTCATCTTTAGACAATATAGAAGTTAAAATGTTTTGGAACTCAGTAAAAACTTAGCAGGTATACAGAGAAGTAGAACATTACAGTGTTAAGGAGAAAACCCAATCAACTGAAAGTGAACTGAAACTGATAGGAATGTTTGCATTAGAATAGATCAACAGTAATAGTTTCCAAAACTGTTCGTGTTGGTTTCCGTTTTTTGAAGCTAAGACCAGATGTAAAAGATAGAGAAAAGATGAAATCAAGTTTTTGATAATGACAATTACTATATTGTGGTGGTTTGAATCTATATGTTCAAAGGTGGGGCTTTCACAAGGTGATTGGACCACGAGGGCTCTAAATTCATCATTGAACTAATTCATTAATGGAGTCATAGTTTGATGGCATTATTGGAAGGTAGCAGAAACTTAGAAGGCAGGGATGAGTTGATGGAACTGGGTCATGGGGGCATGTCATGACAATCTACAGAAATGAACACCTGAGGCATTGCTATTCAATGTTCTCCATAGTGCTGATCAGCAGAAGAACAAAGGGAATCTATACCAGGTGGGCAGGTAAGAAACACGCCAAAGGATTCTCTGTCTTGGTCCTGGCCCCTCCCTCCCTGGCTTTCTCACCCTCTCTACCTCCTGGCTGCCACAATGTGAACAACACCACCATGCACTTCTGCCATGTGTTTCTGCTTTACCACAAGCCTAAATGCAGGGCATCCAGCTGACCGTGGAGTGAAACTTTTGGAACTGTGATCCAAAATATACTTTTCTCCACTAAATTGCTTTTCTCAGTACTTGTTAACAAGGATGAAAATCTGCCTAACACATGAAGTACGATGAAAAAAGATGATAGGGCTGGGGATTTAGCTCAGTGGCTAAAGCGCCTGCCTGGCAAGTGCGAGGTCGTGAGTTTGATCCCCAGTACCAAAAAAAAAAAAAAGAAAGAAAAAAGATGATAAAGTTTTAACTTTTGGTTACAGTAAGAGATTCATTGCCATTAATCTTCTTCAACATACTCCCTGACCGCTCTTTAAACACACTTACTACATCATTCTTGCAACTTTCTCAGGCAGTTCTGCAGGTACTCTCAGTTGTGGTCTTGTGATTGCCTCTGTGGCCTGAACAGATTGAAAACTACTTTCATGATAATTTTGACTTTGGAGAAATGTCAGCAGTTGTAGGTCACCAAATGAAGTTAACACGATGGATGAGGACACACTATAAAGGTTTCTATCTTTCCTTTTTTTTTTCTCTAACCAACCTGCTTTTCTGTTGAGGGTACTCTGCAGCAGCATTCACTGACTATCTGATCCATCTTATAATTTTTGTAAATATTTTCTCCCACTTTGACAGTTGGATTTTCATTGTATTGACTGTGTCCTTTTTGGTATATGTTGTCTATTCAGGTATGGTTTAATTTATCCAATTTTCCTCTTTAGCCTTTGGCTTTCATATCATGTACAGGAAATGCATTCCAAATCCAAAGATACAGGCTTTTCCTCTATATCTTTAAGTGTTTATTTTTATAATTTTATATATTATATTTAGGTCTTTGATAAACTTTAAGTTAACTTTTGCATATGATGTGAACTAATGGCCCAACTTTTTAAAAATGTGTTTATCTAGGTTTTTCCTGCACCAAGTATCGAAGCCCTTTCTCAGTGGACAGCCATGGCACCTGGCTTAAAATTTCTTTGATTATACATGTGAGGTTATATTTCTGATATCTATATCCCATTCATCTACATGTCTTTTTAGCTCACAAAGTGTGAGAGGTCCACTTTTGCTCTTGTTTTTTAAGACGTTTTAATATTTTGGGTCCTTGAGATTTTATAAGAAATTTACTATATCTATTTCTGGGAAAAGAACAGTAACAACAAACAGAAAAAACAAAGTGCGTTATATTGAATCTGAAAATCTCTTTGGGTAGAATTAGCATCTTACTAATATCCAGTCCCCTAATCCACACAGTTGAGGTGTGTTTTCACTTATTGGTGTTGCATTCAGCAGTTTTTAAAATTCCTAGGCATACATAGTAGACTAATTCCTGGTTAGTTTATTGTTTTTCACATAAATATATTGTATAATTTTATGAAACTATGTCAGTACAGCATGATAGTTTGATGCATGTATGCCACATGTAATGATCAAATCAGGGTAGTTAATATTCCCAACTCTTTAAACCTCACTTTAAAATTTTGATCATCGTGTACCAATTGTATGTATTTATGCCATACAGTGTGATATTTCAGTATGTGTGTACAACGTGCACTGATCAAATCACGGTAATTAATGTTTCAAAATTCGTATCATTACTTTATGTTTGATGCTTTAGAGTTTCTCTCTTCTAGTTATTCCTAAAATATATAACAGGCTATTGCCAATTATAAGGCACTTGCACCGTGCCCTGAACTTATTGCTTTTATCTGTGTTTGGACCCATTGTCCAACCTTCCTACATCATCCTCCTTTCATCCCACTTCCCTTCCTCTAGTAACCCCTCTTCTTCATTCAGATTGACATTTCTAACTTCCACGTGTGAAAACCTAACCATATTTATTTGTGTGGGTCTGACTTATTTTATTGAGCATAGAGTCTTTCAATGGATACAATTCATTGAAATGAAGAATTTCATTTTTATGACTCAATAAATATTCCATTGTATGCCAAGTTTTCCTTATTCGCTCATCTGTTTTTGGAACCCAGGCTGATTCCATATCTGAGCCACTATTGATAGGTGCTCCAATTAATGTGGGTATGCAGATAACTGTTTGGCATGCTGATTTTATTTTCTTTGTGTGTGAACTCAGAAGTGGGATGGCTATGTTGTCTAGTACACCTGGTTTAGTTTTTTTTTTTTAATTAGTCTCCATACTGTTCTCCAAGATGCCTGTGCTAACTTCCAGTCTCACCAATAGCATATGAGAGTTCTTTCTCCTCCACATTCTTGCCAGCATTTGCTAATTTACAACTAGCATAAGATGACATCTCTTTGTGATTTTGATTTACATTTTCTGATGGCTAATGAAATTGAACATTTTTTTCATAAATTTGTTGATCCTTTGAAATTCTTCTTTTGAGAAATGTGTATTCATATCCTTTGCTTAATTTTAAATTGTATTTTTTTGTTGTTGTTCTTATCAACGTTTGAGTTTCTTATGTTTTCTGGATACTAATCGTTTGTCAGGTGACTAGTTTGGAAACATTTCCCCCCATTCTGGAGGTAGTCTCTTCATTCTTTTGATCATTTCCCTTGCTGTGCAGAAGCTTCTTAGGTTGATATCATCCTCTTTGTCTATTTTTGCTTTTGATGTCTGTGATTTTGGGGTACTCTGTCAATATTTTGAAGTGTTTTCCCTATGTTTTCTTCTCATGTTTCATAGTTTCATGTCTCACAGTAAGGCCGTTGATTCATTTTGAGTTGGTTTACTCTACTATAAGAGACAGAGATCCAGTGGTTTCTTCATTGGTAGGCACATTCCTGGAATCCCAGCACTTGGAAGACTGAGGCAGGA
The DNA here is from genome assembly GCA_004027455.1 of Hydrochoerus hydrochaeris. NCBI lineage: Eukaryota > Metazoa > Chordata > Mammalia > Rodentia > Hydrochaeridae > Hydrochoerus > Hydrochoerus hydrochaeris. The sequence continues at coordinate 116,624 of PVLA01006581.1, forward strand.
GGCTTGCCATAAGTTCAAGGCCAACTTGGGCTACATAGTGAGTTAGGAGCCAGACTGAGCTACACAGAGAGACTCTGTCTCAAAAAAAAATTTTTATTGGTATGTCTGCAATGCATTGCAATTACTTTCAGTTTGATTTATTGGTAAATGTACAGGTCACATCTTGAATATTTTTATTTTCCCTGCCTCTTCAATCTTTTGCATATGGATATCCAGTTTTCCCAACACCATTCACTGAACATGTGGCCCTTTTCTAATAGTTAAAAAAAATATAATTTTTGGTGTCTTTGTTGAGAATTAATTGGCTCTGAGTGCATAGATTCTTTTTTTAGTTTCTCTATTCTTCTATTCCACAGGGTTATGGGTCTGTTTTAACACCAGTATTATACTATTTTGGTTACTATATTTCTGTAGCCTCACTTGAGAGAAGGTATTCTGATACCCTCAGCTGTGCTTTTTTGGCTGAAGATAGGTTTGGATATACAGGACCTTTTCAACTTCCATATGAATGTCAAGCTGTTTATTTTCTACTCCTGTGAAGAATGTCATTAGTATTTTGACGAGAGTTACATTGAATCCCTAAATCACGTTGTAAAATATGGATATCTAGCAGTGTTCATCATTTCAACCAATCGCTATATGAGATATTTGTATTTAATTTCATTCACTAGGAGTTTCCCAATTTTCATTGAAGTGATCTCTTATTTCCTTGGTAAAATTTATTCCCAGGTATTTTTTTTATGGCTACCGTGAATGGGATTGCTTTCACGCTAATTTTCCTAGCAAGGTTGTTGTTAGTGCACAAAAATATTACTGGTTTTTTGTGTATTAAAGTTGTATCCTGCAAGTCTACTGAATTCACTTATCACATATAATAGTATTTTAATGGAGTCTGTGTGTTCTTCTATGTATAGAATCTTGTAATCTGCAAACAGAGATACTGTGACTACCTCCCTTTCCATTTGTACATCTTTTGGTCTTTTCTCTTGCCTAATTCCTCTGACTATGTTGTTCCGGATAAAAGAAAACATCTCACATTTTCTAAGTATCTCTATGCTATTTCAAATGGAATTTTGTTATATCCTTTCACAACTGTAGAAATGAACTTACCTTGTGTGTTGATTTTACATTCTGAAAATTTGCTGATAGGTTTACTAATTGTGGCAGTTTTGTGGAATCACTAGTTTTTTCTATATACAACTTTGAAACCTGTGAACAAGCATGATTTTGGTATCTTTGTCTCCATTGTCTATGCTCTTTTTCAAGACTAATTACAATAGCTTGGATTCCCAGAGTTACATCAAATATAAGTGAGACAACGTGACATTTTTACCTTATTCCTTTTCTCAGAAGAAAACTTCCCCAAGCAAGTGACATGCTAGCTGTGGGCTTCCAATAAATGATTTTTGTTATTTTTATATTTTTTTCCAATCATAACACGTGCAGCACTCTTGTCATGAAAAGGCATTCAGTTTTGTGAAATGTTTTCCTCACTAATTAAGATGATCATGCATTTCCCCCCCCCTTAATTCTGGTAATGTCATATATAACATTCATTTTCATATGTTGAGTAACCCTTGCACTATAGTTGTCAAATTAAAAATATATAGAGGCCAGGGCTTGTGCTGGTTGGCAGAGCATTTGGCAGCATGGGAAAAGCTTTCAGTACAATCTCCATCAGTGGGGAATATGTTAGAGACAAATCTCCAAGCAAATTATTTACAGATACCTGCATAACTATGTTGGGAATATACAAGAAGTAAAATTTTAATTCAGGACACATACAGAGGCCAGTGTGACCTTGACATGTCTGGAGATCAAAAGAAAAAGGAAGCATTTTATTGGAGAAAGAGGAAGCTATGCAAACTGGTCTTTTTCCCTAAGACAGTTGATTGATGCTGATAGCATCTTACAAGATCTGATGAGTTCTGATTGGTGAGTGTCCAGATTTGGTAAGCGGGACTTGGAAACTTGAAATTAAGGTTAGGCCTTTGAAGTTTTGTTTCCTTCCTTTTCACTAGGAAGGCCTTGTGCTGCTGAGCTATATATATCCTCCGTCCCAACTTTGCAGTTTTGGAATGATCTTGTGAGACAGTTTTTTAATCAGGCTTATGCAACCTGAGTGATTTTCCTTATGGTCTCCTGAATCCATTTAATTGGACATGACAGGTTTGACTCCATCTTGTATAACTGACTTTCACACAATAATAAAATCCATTTAATCCATTGACACTTAAAGCAATTACTAGTTGGGATGCACTTACAGTTGCTAACTTGCTATTTGATTTCTGTTTGTCTTGTAGGTACTCTGTCCCTCATTTCTTGTATACCAGTCTTGTATTAAATTGATTTCCTTTTGTAGTGATACATTTTATTTTCCTCAATCTTTAAAAAAATTTAAAACTTGTTCTTACTTTTAAAAAATTTAAAACTTGTTTTTACTTCCATACATGCACACAACACAGTTCGATCGATCCAATCCCCATTATCCTTCCTTACCTATCCACTTCCTTCTCTTTGCTCAGGTTCTCTTATTAACTATAGTATCCCTTGTACATTCATGTCACTTTTTAGAGTGTGTGTTAGGAAAAAATGCCCCCCTTGTCTTTTGGAACCTGGCTTACTTCATGCAACATGATGATTTTATTTCAAATGACAAAATTTCATTCTTTATTATTGCTAAGCAATACTCCATTGTGCATATAACACATATTCTTCATTTGTTCATTTGTTGGTGGGCACGTAGGCTGATTCCATATCTTGAATATTGCCAGTTGTGCCACACTAAACGTAGTTATGCAAGTATCTGTAGAGTATGCTAATTTTAATTTCTTTGGGTATGTACCAAGAAGTGGTACTGCCGTGATCTATCATATTTCTACATTTTAGTTTTCTTCACGACCCTCTGTACTGATTTTCACAGTAGCTGTATAAATTCACATTTCTGCCAACTGTGAAAAAGGGTTTCTTTTTTCCTGCATCCTTGCCTGTGTTTATTGTTTCTGTTGTTTGTTTTTTTGTATTCTTGATGACAGCCATGCTGACAGGCATGGCATGGAATCTCAATATACTTATTTTTTTTTCTGGTACTGGGGATCGAACTCACGACCTCATGCTTGCCAGGCAGGTGCTTATGTGGCTGAACTAAATCCCCAGCCCTACAGTATACTTTTGATTGGTATTTCACAAATGATGAAAACTGCTGACCATTTTCTCATATATTTATACTGACCATTTATAATCCTTTTTTTGTTTGTTTGTTGTTTGAGAAGTCTGCTGAATTCATTTGTCCATTAATTGATTGGGCTAGTTTTTTCTCGGTGCTGTTTGTTTATTTGCTTGTTTGTTTGTTTTAGTGTATGTTAGTAATGCAGAGTGGTGAGATTCACTTTAGGAAACTGACATATGTGTTTAACGTATCTTGCACAATTTCAATCTCATTACCACTCTCCCTTTACTACCCTCAAAACCCTGAGCTCCTTTCACCTCTCCAAAATTCTGCTTGGTTTCTCTAGTCTTTCATTTATTTATTTAAGTTTCTCACATAAAAGAAACCATGAGATATGGAATTTTCTGAGTTTGACATATTTCAATTATTCTGAAGGGGTAAATGGCACTGTGGCTTTTACTGTAGTAAATTTTAAAAAAAGGTAAACATTCATTGAATTTCTATTTTATTTAAAGAGAAAAAAACATAAAAAGGTAAAAATATTACAAAATTTCAAGAAAAAAAGATAAACAGTAAGAAATCACTAGTTGATAAATTACATATTATTCTTTTAGAAATATTTTTTCAAGTTACAATATTAAAGAATGCAAAGTGGACACTCAAGCAGTGAGAGTGCAAACATATCTGTTCAACAATCAATTCAAACAGTCAGACTACAAACAGTTCTGCTCAAAGATCCAACAAAGATTCAGCAATATGGTCATCTATTTTACACACTCAACCAGACATGCAGTTATATCCCTTAGAGCACTTTCTTTTCCTCTCTTTTTTACAAGAGCAATTACACATTTTGGTTTTATTACACTTATAGTTCTTATTTACTTTTTACACTGGAGATACACTATGATATTTATAAATATGATGCTTATTTATTTCACCAATGAGGATAGTCTCAAGTTGTTTCCATTTACCTATGAAGGCCTCAAGATCATCCTTTTTATAGCTGAGTAATATTCCATTGTATAAAAATGCCACATCTTTCTCATCCCCTCTGCAACTGATGGGCATCTTGGTTGTTTCCAGGATTTAGCTATCACAACTTGTGCAGCTATGAACATGGGTG
>PVLA01006582.1:0-19252 GCA_004027455.1 Hydrochoerus hydrochaeris
CATCGGCTTGCATTTCCCGGGCTGACTCAATGTCAAGATTAAAATGTTAATTGATACCTATTGCCCTGAACCTGGGGCGATTCCTGCTTGGGGTTGAGGTTAAAACCTATTGTTTAGGATTATCCCTGCCTGGCCCTAAGCCTGGGGCGCTTCCTGCTTGGGGCTGGGGGTGGCTGCCAAAGGTTAGCAAATATATATTACAGCTTCTAAAAAATAAAGCGGATTCAGATTCACTCACAGACTGGTGTGCAGTGTTTTCTCTCTCTCAATCGCCGACTCCCTGACCACCTTTGGGAAACCCTAGCCCTGCCGCAGCTGGACTCCGGCAGACATTACATGCACCAAAACAAAACAAAAAACGATAAAACTCCCGGACTGATTCACCATGGCTTTTTTTAGTCTTCAAACTCAGCTTGACTTTCTTGACTGGATGGGTACAGTCACTTAAAAACTGGAAGAAAAGTGTGATTATGCTAAGTGGAGAGAGGGAGGGAGAGAGGGAAGGAGAGGAGGAGGAGGAAAAGACAGACAGACAGACAGACAGACAGACAGACAGACAGACAGAGAGAGACACAGAGAGAGAGACTGCTGAGTATTCCAGAAAGACAGACAGACAGGGGCAGATCCAATAGACTGTGCGTTTTGCATGCTGTTAAGGAATTGTTTACATCCCAAGAGTGATGGGAAACTAGTAATGACCTTTCCAATTTTCACACAAAAAGATTGCTCTAGAAAGAAGAGCTAGTGATGGGTAAGAGTAGAAGCTAAAATAAAGATGAAGAGGTTATTATAGTGGTGCAAATTAGAGACAATAGTACATCTGTTGAGGATGATAAGATAGAGACAGATGTTCAGTACCCAAGGAATACGCAATTTCGCAGGATGACCTGTGCTTGAGTCATGCAACTAGTTCTAGCCAGTGGCATAAAAGCAGAATTACTGTGTGTCATTTCCAATGAGAGGCAACAGATGAGCTGCCTGTTTGCCTTTCTTTTTTGTTTTTAAGTGACCTTGGAGAATTCCAGAAGGCAGAGCTCAAATATAGAAGAGATATACTTGATTTGTACTGAATCGTAATGTGAGAAATAATTGTTCGCCATGTTAAGATACTGAAATTTGGAAGCTTAATTACTACTAAAGCATAGAATAGTCTCTTTTCATTAATGTAAGTAGTAAATTATAAAGTTAGAGAGAAGTGGGTGACTTGACTAGAGGGATTTGTGGTACTATTCTTATCCCAATGCTTCATATCCCAAAGGCATTTGGCTCCATCTAGTATGCCATATATCACTGCAGACAGAGCAAGGGAAGAGTGGAACAAAAAAACTGATTCTCCTTTCACCTATTTACTTCACTAATTTTTCTTCCCCCCCTCCTCTTTTTTTCTTCCTCCTTTTCCTAAAAAATAAGCTGTGGTTTTCCTTGGTAGTAAAGCATATGAAAGTGTGTGTGTGTGTGTGTGTGTGTGTGTGCGCGCGCGCGCGCGAGCGTGTCTGTGTGTGTTTGGGAGAAAGAGGAGGTGAGTGGGGGAGAACATGTATGTGATACATAGAGAAAGACATTGCTCTCTCTCTGCTGATAAAATCTTTTTTCTTTTTTAAGACCTATAATGATTGGTACATTGTGTCAACTTGAGAAGTTTAGAAGCTTAAGTAAGTAACTCAGCAATTCTGCATACATCCTGGGTATTCTGCAGCATAAACAGCCCTAGGATGGCTGTTTATGTTTTAATGGTTGATTACTTGTGTCTACTTGAGAAGTTTAGAAGTTTAACTAAGTGACTCAGCAGGGGCTCAGGGTCCTCACTCTGTAAACACCCTGACCCTGTGCAAAAGGTATGGAGATGGTGTTAGTGCTACACCCACCCTGGGCAGTAGCCTACATGCAATATAAGGGAGGAAAAGAAGCCAGTTTCCCCCACATTTTTGTGTGTGCTGAAAACTGAACTCAGAACCTTAAGCTTGCCAGGGGGGCACTGTGCCCCTGAGCTATATCTCAGGCCCCAATTTCCCCCACTTTTCTCTTGTTGCTTTTACTGTCTTCTGCCACCATGAACTGATGCTCCTCTGCCTTGCCACCCTGCCTTGGAGCCGGTTGATTATGGATGGAAACCTCCACAAACTATCAGCTAAAAAAACTTTCCCTTCCTTAATTTTGGGTGTTGGGTATTTTGTCTCAGTAATGAGAGAAAAGTAACTAAGGCAAGACCCATTTTAAATATTACCACTTCTAAAAACATTTTCTGAAGGCTTCAACACATGCGACCACTAACTTCTCCCTTTCTATCAAAAACCTATTTCCTTTTAGCAATTTGATACATTATGTTAAAGTTTTAGAGTGAGTGGGAGCCATTTTTTTTTTTCAGTACAGCAGTTCCCTATATCCTCAGCTCGCAAATCGCACTTTAAATCTTACTAAGAAAAGCCTTCACGGTAAAATGTACTCTGGTGGCTGAAAAGTTGGTAATTTATTAGCCACCCTGGAAAACTTCCTAAATGTCACTTCTCCAGTGAAGAATGTGATCCACTGGGAGTTGTATCTTAGGGTCTCAAATTTTGAGCCAGGGAACATTTCTTGCTTAATGCCCAGGCTTCTGACATTTACCAATTTTGCAAATTTCCAAAATTAGAAAGGACACCTAGCAGTTTGTTAAGAAAGGGACAAATGCTTCCTAAAGAGGGATTTCTGGGACACCAAGTAACAGAAAATAAGAAAGTAGGACAAATTGCGTAGTTCAATCATACTGTTAGCTCTTGTGAACCTGAAGGCACCATATGTAAAATTTGTTACTTGTAAAACACAAGTGAAATAAGCAGTAAGTAAAATCAATGACTTTGATATGTTGAAGAAAAAGTTTCACTTTCACCATAAGAATTTGACTATATTACTGGTAAACATTTGTCATTTTTCGAAGTATAAGATTTAATGTTCCTTCCAAGTGAAGTTTCTCCAACGTCTACCATAGTGGATACCACTGTATGTCACCAGATTCTTCCCTCAGCTCTCAAAGGTGATTTGCCTACCAACAACTCACTGATGAGTTGGAATGGAGATGTCTCATTGAATGCTATACCTTGTTCTTATATGCAGCTAACATCCATTAGCAGGCTGATGTGCGAATACATTTAAACATCTGTCCAATGTGTTATAGGTGTCATGCAATAGAATGAGACTTCAGACCAAAATGACAACTACATAAGATCATATATTCAAAATTCTTATGTGGTGCCTGACACAGCGTAAGTGTTTAATAAATGATAATAGTCTTTATTACTATTGGGTAAACCTAACTCTAATGAGGAATTTTAGCAAGCTGTTCTATTTGCCATCTAAACACACTTCAGTGGACCACCCTTGAACATACAAATCTGAACCCCAGAAGTTATCCTAGAATATTATGAGAACTAAGTAGTCAGTGGCCAAATAGGATGATTACCTTATGAGTGACAACATGGCCAGCTGTTTGTCTTGTCACAAAGGCATGTGGCTTGCTCATGCAATAAAGGGGCTGCTGCTGGAAATGTAATATCTTGAAAAGCAACTAGCCTTTAAATATAATCTGATTCAGTTCTGTGGCATTCTCCTCAGTCCTCAGCACTGAGCACTGGGTGTGTGCTTCAACCAATGTTTATTAACTGCTTGCATTTGGTTGCTGGAAAAATTTATTAAATTTTATGCCCATTTAGGAGACTTTATACTTTGAAAAATAATGAATATTTCTGTTAATTATAACAATGAATATTTTATAAATATCAATATTATGCTTAGTGCTTAATTTCTTTTATGCAGAATTGAAATCTATGACACAATCAAAAGCTCAATTTGAAGTTTTCTAGTCGAATTTTAACAAACAGGAGCCCATATTTCTTTTAGCATCTAGAATAATGAGTTTAGTTGTGACATTTTCATATATTTATAAAACATACCTTGATTCTATCCCCTCCTCATATACCTCTTCTTTTCTAAGTCTCCATTCTACTAAATGCCATATTGTTTGTTCATTCATCTCAGTTTTAGATTCTGTGTATTAGAGAAAGATATGATACTTGTCTTTCTGAATCATGCTTATTTTGCTTAACATGATAACTCATCGATCTTCCTAAAAATTACATGATTCTGTTTTTCTCTGAGGCTGAATACTACTCCATTATGTCTATCTCTCCTTTCTATCTGTCTGTCCATCTATATCTATGTCTCCATTCTCTCTCTCTCTCTCTGTCCACCTGTCATCTGTTGATGGGTACGTAGGATGGTTTCATAATCTGTCTATTGTGAAAAGTGCTGTGATAAACATGGGTATGTGGAGATCACTGTGATGTGCTGACTAGTTCTTCGGGTATGCATGCAAGAGCAGTATAATTGGTATCACTTTAGTGGTTTAATGGTATTGTTTTATGCAGAGCCCTCATACTAATTTTTAGAGAGGCTGTACTAATTTGTATTTCCTAGAACTGTGTGCAAACTTTCCTTTCCCCCCCATATACTCACCAGCATTTATTAACCTTTGTATTCTTGGTGACAGCCATTCTGACAGGGGGAATTTCAATGCGGTTTTGGTTTGCATTTCACTGATGACTAAAGATGAACATTTTGTCATATACTTACTCATTTTTCATACTTCTTTTTGAGACATGTCTGTTTAGTTTATTTTCTCATTTGATTGAATTATTTATTATATAGTGTTTTATATATATATTCTGGATATTAATCTTCTGTTAAGTGAATAGCTGGCAAACATTTTATCCCATTTTTTCTCTTCACTCTGTGAATTATTTCATTTTCCATGGAGAAGCTTTTAAATTTGATACAATCTCATAAATTAATTCTTTCTATCATTTCCTGAAGTACTGGAAACATTCAGGAAATCATTGCCTATACCTCTCTGTTGAAATGTTTCTTCTATATTTTCTTCTAGTGGTTTCAAAATTTCAGGGCTTACATTTAGTTCTTTTATCCATTTTGATTTGATTTTTGTACAGGGTGAAAATGTAGTTTCAATTTGCTACATAAGGATAGTCAGTTTTCCTAGTACCACTTGATAATGAATGAGGCTGTCTTTCTCCAAGGTATAGTTTTGGCACCTTTGTAAAGAATCAGAAAGTTGTAGTTGATTTGAGTTATTCCTGGCCCTCCATTACACTCTGTTTGGTCTATATGTCTATTCCAATATTATATATTTTTTTACAATAGCTCTATAGCAATACATATATTGTGTATATATATTATATATAAAATATATAATATATATATATACTCTATAAAATACATATATTATAAAGTATATATACATCAATATTTCTTGATGGTATTAGGGGCCAAACCCAGGTCCTCCACACTTACTTATACTGTATGCTTCCAGGCCTTTTTTTATTTTGAAACAGGATCTTGCTAAATTGCCCAGACTGGGATCAAACTTTAGATTCTTCTGCCTCAGCTTCCCAGAGTGCATGGATTACAGGGGTGTGCCATTATGCCCAGCTCTATAGTATATTTTAAATTGGGTATTGTGCTATTTCCAGCATTTATAGTTTTGTTCAGCATTTCCTCTACTATTCAAGGTCCTTTGTAATTCTGTATGATCTTTAGGATTATTTTCTAGCTCTGTAAAGAATAACATTGGTACTTTGAAGGCAACTACATCAAATCTGTTCTGGACACACGGACTGCCAATCCCTAAGTGCCTGTCCAGGGCCAGGCTGCCAGTCTGATTTCTCCACATGACTCTGTTAAAACCAATTTAATTTTCTCTGATTCTGTTGATGTTTTATTGTCATAATTATTCAAGACATATCAAGTTATTGAGTCTCTATCACAGTGCCAAACATTCTACAGTTGTACAAAGAGAAGAAAGTATGATTTTTAAGTGTTTTTACCTGCTTAGTAGGTAAGGTGTTTTGGGGGGAAGACAGTTAGATGATCATATGATAATGGGATTCCATGCACACATTTCATGATAGGGGAACTCAGAAGAGATGAGAGAAAACAATTTAGGATGGAGGTAACTAAAAGAAGATTATGTATGCCTCCACCATCCTAAGGATTCATTCATTTTCAACAAGGTTTTAGTAAGTACTTTCTGTTTCCCATGACTTGTGCTCATTTGAGACTTTGAGAATAACCATAATTCCTGCTTTTTGCTGGCCATGGTGCAAGTAGAAAGATAGATAAAGGTAATTGCAAGTATGGTTTAAATGGTGAACTAGAGGCATAAGGCATGGGGAAGAGGCACTCCGTTCTACCTTGAGGGGCCAGGAATGACTTTAGAAAAAGGTTGTTCATGAGCTGAGGGTTGAGCAATGAGTAGTCAGTTATTTACCAGATAAACAAAATAAGAAGGGCATCACAAGTACAGCAAATAGCATGCACCATGTAATTAAAGTGTTTTTCTTTTTGGTATGATTTTATTTTGTTTTGTTTTCAGTAGAGAAAATTTGGGGAACTATAAGTAATCCAGTGCTGTTGGAGTGAATAGTACAGGGCATTGGAATTAGGAGATTGTTCTCAATTTGGGCATTATTGCCATTTTAGATTGAATAAATGTGGAACAGAGTTTGGGCTTATGCTACATATTATAGGATGCCTAACAGTAAACACCACCAGATGCCAGTAGCATCCTGCCCCACCCCCAGGTGTAATAGCCAAACATCTCCAGACATTGTCATGTGTGAGAAAGAGAAATTACTCTCAATCAAGAATTACTTGAATATAGCAAGATAAGAAGGGTGGGGAGAGGGCAGAGATACCACAAGAGAAAGCATTCAGTATGCTGAAGTATTTAGATTCTTGTTTATCCATCTAACCATTCATTCATTCATTCATTCATTCATTCCTTTATTCATTCATACAATTACTAGATGCTAAATAAGTGTTTGCTACCCTTGGGGATGCCCAGGACACAACAATAAACAAAGCAGATAGAAATCCCTGGCCTCTTGAGGCTTACATTCTGGTGAGCAGAGGTAAACAATAAACCCTGTAAATTAGCAGATTTGCTAGAAAGATTTCTGATAATATTATAGGGTAAAAGATGTAAAAGAGGACACGAGAACTTTAGCTAGCGAGATGGTAGCAATTTTTAAATAGGGTAATCATTGCTCAAAGTGAAATTATATTTTCATAAAAGCAAAAGGAATGCTAGTATAATCTACATGTGCACATATCACAGACTTACATAGTATTTGAAATTCTGGTCTGTTCTATTTAATATGAATTGCAGTCCTCTTCTCTACTATATGAGTTTATGAACATCCCATATCTTATGGTTTATGAAAAAAGAACAAATTTCAGATGGCTCATTCATTCATTTGGTTCATCTATTTTTTCATCACTTACGGAGAAGTCAGCAGAAACTGTGCCCGACACTGGAAAAAGATAAGAAGATAGATGTATAGATTCTTCTTACAAGACTTTCACGAGGCGTGATTAGGCATACAATGGATGTGGGTACAAATGCAGGGAGACAGGAGGAAAAGTGACTGGGCCTGGGGATTTGCTGGAACCCTCACATAAAAGCAGGCACTCAAGAGAGGACTGGAAGGATGAGGAGGAGTTTTCAGAAAGAGAATTATCAGGAAATAATTCCCTACCAAGGTGTGAAGACATGAAAAGTAATATGCACAAATTATCTCTCTCCAGTCAATTTTAAAGTGATTTTAGTTTTGTGGTATCTAAGTTGTTTTCTTGGTCCTTTCTGGTTCCCAGATCATAATTTCTTGCACACAGTTGCACAAATTTCCTATCTGAAAAACAAAGTGTTGGGTGATATGATTCATATCTCCTTCCAACTGGAAGATTCTGTGATCCTTGATTTCATGATTTTATTATAGCTGTCATTCTTCAAACAATACATCTACACTCAATTCATCATTTTTTTTTTTTCACTTACCTTGGAAAGAGCCGCATGTTCACCAGTTCTTTACATGTAGATCAGGTCAGTCTCCTTATTATCTGTTGTTTCCTACCTACTTTCTGATAGAGTATTTGCCCAGCACAAACTTACATTTTAGAGTGCTTATGTTTAGATGAATTTTAAAAGACTGGAGGGGACAAAAGTAAACGTGTATCTACCAGAGATTTTTTGGTGAAGCTAAATTATTAGTTCCTGGTATATTTATTTAGCCTTTCCTATGAACAAGCAGTGGTCTAGCCACAGAAGTCTACAGGAAAATACCTTCTACCTTAAAACTTTTTCATCTAGCGGAGGAACAGAGCAAGTGTGCAGCAAATATTGTACAAAAAGAAAGAATCCTAACTCATTTCATGCAAAATAACTTGAATGGAAGTAGAAGGAGACAAAGAAATATATATATATATATATATATATATATATATATATATATATGAAATTCTTTGAAGTAGGTGGTCAAAGAACAGTAACTTTTTTTTGCAGGGGTTGCGGGGGAAGGTTTGTTACTGAGAATTGAACTTAAGACCTTGTACTTGCCAGGAAAACACTTAAACTAGTGAGCTATATACCCAGCCCGGTAACTCACTTTTTGATTGGCTAACTAAAAAGTATGGACTCTTAGCTAGGTAACAGATGAAAGCAGAAATGATATTAGCATAAACCTTTCTTTTTAATGAACTAAGAGAAACTAGTAGATAACTATCTTGTGTTTTCTTCCTTTTATCTTTCTGCTTTCTGCTCAGAGGATTTTTTTCATACCCATCTCTTAAACTCTGGGCAACTACTTTAAAGAGAACAATACACAGAATATTATCTGTTGAGATTCTCTTGTTATTTTGCTATGAAATTTTGTTTTACTTTTTTTCCATAAAAAGACAAATGTATAATTCTCTCAAACTTTTCTACTTAATGAAAAGAAAAGGGGATAAAAGCTGTTAGTAGAAACCAGTTTGCTTTGTAGAGAAGGATTCTGGAAAGAGGGTGAGCAAGAGAACAACAGTGATAGTAATACCCCACTACATCCCTGCCGTGCTAAGGGTTAGCCATGCTTTAACACAGGCTATTGCATTTGTTCCACATCTTAGGCAATGACATCACTACCCTCAGGCTGCAGACTGCTGAGTTCTAATGATGGTTATCTCTTGAAGTCTCTTCTACTTTCCATTTCCATTTCCCTGGCTGGGAGTAGATGTTCTTCCACTTCTGGATTTTTGCAAAACAAAGTTTGATGTGCCTGCTTCCACTTCCATCATCCAATGCGTTCTAGAATGCTTACCCTATTCACTGCAGCGCTGCACTGATCAGGAATATTTTTGACCTCCCAATGCCTACAGAAGATTCTATAGTTAGGCTTTTTCCTGCACAACCTTTGGTAAAATCCTTCATTTGCCTCCTGTTATTTAAATCTTATGGTTTGGGCAGTTTTCATTATCTTTTTCCTTGCATCTCTGAGTCATTGCTCATTCAGTTCTCTGTGTTGGACAGTCCCTGGACTCCCTCCATTATCATTAGCTAAGGTCTTACCCTCCAAATTGCAAGCATCCAGGAATTCCACACAGTACCAAAAAGCAGGTGGGTTCCTGCATCTCAGAGAGCAACTGGAACCAGTCTAAGCCAGATAGCTTGGCAAGTTTCAGATTCTAAGGAAGGAGCCAAGGAGATTTTTTCTTGGGACTCTAAGATGATATAATATAGATAGCAGTTGAAATTAGATCAGAACAGGTTGGTATTTTACTTTGAAACCCTGATTTCCAGTGTATCTGTTTAAATCAATTCCAATATGTATAATGTTCCATTAAATATTTATGCTGCAATTACAGTACCCTGGGTTCACTGTATTTATTATGAGCTAGAATGACAGAATAGCATAAGCTCCATCTGAGTTGAAATCCCTGTTTTACCATTAACTGGTTGTTTAACCTTGGGCAAGTAATTTAATCTATTCTTTAATTTTCTCTTCTATAAAATAGGAATATTATTAATCCCTAACTCATACAATTGTGACAGTTAAATTAGTTATTGAAAGAATTTATAGTAGAACCTGGCGTAGTATAAACACTATAGTAATTTACTGGAGTTTTATGCATTTAGATGTCAGCTTCCTTATCCCTCATAGCCATCTTCCAATGCAGGATGGTGATGCTTATGATGGCCATTTGACACATGAGAAAATGAAGGCTCATGGAGTTAAGATGACTTTGTTAGAGCTAGAAGTTGGAGAAGCTAGAATTTCAATTCACACTTTCCAAATCAGAGTTGGGGGGTTTTTAATCACTGTCTTGAGCAGAAAAATTCTTTTGTCTGTACCATGAGCTAGAGATAGCTAAGAATTCTTGAGAAGGAAAACCCAAAGATTGTCCTCCTCTATCTCATCAGGGGTCTCTAGCAGCAATTGGTCAAACTCATCAAGAAATAGCACATCTTGGTTGGATATTGGTAAGCATTAGAGCATTTTGGTTTATTATTTGAACTCAATTGGTTATGAACATGTTGGGTGACTATAAAAAAAGAAAACAGGTATTCCTTGAAGCAAGAAATTAAGTCCCAAATTATGTGACTTAGAAAATAAGGAAGTAGTATTTTGGTTTATCATGAGTCATAAAAAGAGTGTCAGAAGGGAAGCATTCATTTACTAATTAATTCATTTATTAATCCATTTATTTAACCTGTGTTTAGAGATTGCATATATGCTAGCCACTTTACATAAGATACATTATCTAGACTCAAGAGAAAATTGACAGTGACCCTAAAGAACGGGTGGTCACTGGATAGAGTCATCCTGCCTGGCCAGGAGTGCTAATGTAACAGCAGAGAATAATGACAGATTAGTCCTTCCATGAGCATCTTTTTCTATACTCTCTGCCCTGTATTTTTACCCCTTAGGCCATAAAAGGATGGCATGGGTTAAACATGTTTTCCTCCTTTCCTCCATTATATAAATCAGCTTTTTCTCCTTCTGCCGATCAGTGTTAATTAGTATAAGGAGTTCTCACTTGCTGGTTACCAGACACATGTGGCCCAGAAATACCTTGCTGTGGGTTGCAGCTTGTGGTCTCTGGGACCCTTGCTGTGCCTGTGGGCACAAAGTGTTACCTTCCTCCCACCCCCACCCTGCGACTAAATCTGCCTTCAGAGCCCAGAGTTGCAAGGTTGAGACAGACAAAATCCTCAAGTGGGTAACTGAGAATGAAAATTAGCAGGCAACTTTTGCATCCACCTCCTGGTTCTTAAACTCATATTTCTTCCTCCTGGGAACACAGCATTGTAAGGTTTCCAACTTGGTACATATACTGCACCCTGAGAGTTGGGCTCCGCTCTTCATATCACTTGTTCTGGCCCCCACATCTTTTCAGAAATAGACACCAAGGTAGTATTAAATATTTAAGACATCTGTTCCAAGTAGTGTCTGTAAGAGAAAACAAAGATGTGTCCTGAGGATGCAGAAAGTACTATAATGCGAATCTGATCCCTGCGAAGGAGAAACAAAAGGAAGGAAAAAGCCGGAACTACACGGCTGTTCTAAGAACACGTTGTCAAGGTTGATGAAAGTCCTGCATCTCTCAGGGATGGGCTGGCACAGTATCCCTACTACACTCATGGGCTGAGGGAAGCCTAAGGATGCGAGCACTTGATACGTAAAGAGCTGAACATCAGGAAGAGCTCAAAGCACCGCGGATGTGAGAGTAAGCAAGAAAGCTATGGTCTCGTCCTCATGGAGTAGACAGTCTTTCGGGATCTACTAAACACTCATGGCTCAGTGCAACAAGTGCTGTGAAGCCCAAAGGCGGAAGCTTCCAGCCTAGTGGGGAAAGCAGTGCTCAGAGAGGGATTCCTGTGGGGACATCAAGTATAGCAAAAAAATAAAAAGCCCAGACACTGTACTTAAAGGCAAACCTCTTCCTGTTTTCGGTCTTTGAGCAAGCTCATAACCTCAGTGTCTGAGTGTCTTCATCTACAAATTGAGGGGAATGTGGTACTTACCTCACAGGGATTTCATGATGATGAGGTAGCACAATATCCCAACAGAACACTTAGAAGAGCAGATGGTCACCCACTGACCAAGCCTGCTACTTGTCATAACACATAATTTAACGGAATCAAGGAGGCCAGTGTGAAGGGTAAAGATGTGGGCTGGCCTGTTCAGGAAGGCCTTGTCTGACTGACTAATCTCTGTTCATTTTCTGGGAGTAAGTGGCATTGAGTGCCCCTGGGAAATCACCACTTAGTAATTTTCCATACTGTGGGGCTGCTAACCTGCTTTCAGCTGGAACCGTCACTAGAAAAACTGTCCCGGTCCTCAGGCTAAGACTTCCCTTTCTTTCCTGGCATCCGCGGTGGCTTCCCTTCCCCTCCAGCCAGGTTGCTCTCCACAGGGTCCTCAGGGTTTCAGGGCAGCGTAACCCTGGGCAGATGAGGCTGCAGAATGTATCTACCTGCTGTCCTTCACCATCAGGTTGGTCCTATCCCAACTCTCTTCCACACAGGAAGCACTGAGAAAAATGTGGTGCTTATCCCCAAATGAAGAAAGGTTTCCTAGCCTCAGCTGAGCCTGTGTCCCTTCACCTCAGTCAGCCTCTCCTCCAGAAGGGAAGGTCAGGTGACAGTCACCTACACACATGGGCCTAGGGCCTTCAGGCCTGCGTCCTTCTTGATTTTCCTTTTTCTCTTTTTCCCTCCCTTCTCTTGCTGTTTGAAGTTTCCCTTGCCCATACCTGCCTGCCAGCTCCTGTGAATGCCTTCGACTGCAAGTCTGGAATTGTCTATCCCTCCCAACAATCTGAGTGTGGAAGACATGTACCATTTTTTTTTAACTCTTTAGTAGCCAATTGGAAGGAATTTTTTTTTTCCATATCTGATATGAGAGGGCCTAGGGACCCATCAAGCTGAAGTTTTACACTCCAATGGGCTGAAGCTCCAGTGATAAAAGACTAAAACACCTTGTAGTATGATTATATTTTTTCAGCCAAGGATCACTTTAGGATAAGAGGCAGGATAAAAACTTACCATTTCCCTCAGGCTCTGACCTGCAGTGTGACTGGCTAACATTTTCTATAGCTCTTTAGTTCACTCTGCAGAGTTTACATTGTCTTAACTTCCAAGCCCCCTTCCGCAGCATAGAATCCAAACAGGAGAGGACAAATACTGCAGATGCACACATAGGTCCTGTTCCTTTCTGGGTGTGAATGAGGGGAAAGATGGCAAAGTGAAGTCCTAAGTAATTTCTTCCATGGAACCACCACTCTGACAAGTTGTTTACACTTATTCTTTCACCTCACTCACAACCTCCCTGTGAAGTATGCACTCTGACCTTTGTTTATGTAAGAACAAACAGATTCAGGAAGAATAAATACCTCGCCAATTATTCCACAGATAGATACAGGCAGATTTGCTAATCGAGTTCTGAATTCCCTGTACATTTCCCATCCTTATTCACTCAGTTAACTTTATTACATCTGCCCAATCACTCCTCTTCTGCTAGTAGCTTTCTAGTCCTAAGACCTGTTCTCTCCTCCTTTGTTCTTATTCTTATCTAATTTCCAAGGTTTGGCATTTCTTCTTTCACTTGCATTCCCCTTCCACTCAACCTGTCTTTGCTGGTTCAAACTGTTCTCTTGGACTGTCTGCCACCAATGTGTGGGCAGTTCCCCTTCATCAGTCTCCAGCATAGCAGTAATCTTTCTGAAACCATGTTCTGAAGTTACCACTCCTTGATGAAAGCCCTTCAATTCTTTTTCCTAACAATGGCATACAATCTCAAATGCTTAGCCTGATGTTTCAAAGCTTCTGTAGTGAGGCCCCACTCACCCCTTTCCTATCTCTCATGAAACCTCTGCTCTGTGCAGACTCTTCTACCTGTCATCTCCAAAGCACATCTGACACATTCTATCGCAGACTGGGCACTATCTTCTTGCCTAGGACATAGGACACTCTTCTCTGTTTTTACCTGAAATCATGCTACTAGCTGAAAGGATCATCATCTTGTTAGGAAGCCCCTTCGTATTTATTATGTACACTGATCAAAGGCCACAGACAAAAAGCCAAGAGCACTGTAGATGCTCAATCAAAATTAGATACTAGTGGCAAACAAAAAGAAATAGTTTCACAGTGGTCATAAATCTAACAGATAATGATGGAGGCCAAAGCCAGTAGATAATAACAATCCCGATCCATTCCTGGAATCCAGAGGTGTCCCCATAACTGCTGCCATCACTGTGTAAGTGGTCTCTCTCCTTCCAGCCTCTGCCCACCTTCCCCTTCCTGCTATTCCAACATTGCTGGATATTTTCCAGACATACAACTCTGACCCTCTTACAGTGCTGCTACTGCTCCTTCCATTCTCTGGTGACTATTCTCTTTACTGACCTTCTACCTTTTCATGCCTTCTACAAAGCTACTTTGGGGAGGACAAGCTCTGGCATGATCAGTATTTTGTGGAGTCATACTCCAGTTTCCTTAACCAGGGCAGCCTTCCTGACATATCCGAAAGAGGTATTATCGATCCCAAGGAGCGTGGGCCAACCCCGACGTTTCCAGGTGGAGAATGTCTATTTCAGAAGAGACGCAGAAAACTGATGGCAGAGGGCTGCTGAGTTCCGACTCTGTGCATGCTGCTTCCCTTTTATTGATGTCAGCCTGGGAAGATCTGTGGCTCCAACAAATATTTCCTACAACAAGACAATACATGAGATCTAGGGCAGAGAGGATGTAGACCAACTACCTTGGGTTGCTGTGTTTCAATATTTGCTTTTTTTCTCATTCCCAGGCTTTCAGCTTCCAGTTAGCTATTTATCTTTACAATAATTTATCAGGTACTCTGAAAGACCTATGAAATTATGCAAACAAGCATGGCTATAGTCCATCACTGTAAGATAACTGACATTTGGGTAATATGCCACAGACTACAAAGCACTTTCACATGTATTGTTACATCGAATTGTTGTATGAACTCTGTGAGGCAGGCCTTGTGGTATAGAGTTGACAGATTTGGGAAATTACATATAGTGTGGGGAAAGAGAACTCAGTGTTATTTGAATGCTTTTTATGAACTGGGCATAGCATTGTGCTTTTTAAGTAGTTTTTTAATTAGTACGTATTTGTAGTACGTGATGTTTACATTCATCTTGGGAAGTAAGTATATGTGTCTAACCTATCTTGATTCTTTTTATTTCCCTTCCCTGTCCTACTCTCCTCCTTCCTCCAATATTAGATCCCTTTATATTATCATTTTAGCTCATGTTTGCAACATATAATGATTATATTGTGAGTTGTACATGGTATCTTAAATCTTTTTACATTCTCCACCCTCTGTCTCTTGGTCTCCTTTCCATTCGCAGAAAATCTATATCCTTGTTTTCTTATATCAATCTTTTATTTTGCTCTTTATTTTATTTGTGTTTTGGATTTCTCGTATGAGAAAAACCATGCAACGTTTAAGCTAATATGTCTCATTTATTTCATTATGTTTTCAAGTGCATCCATTTTTGTACCAATGTGTTGAGTATACTGTTCTTTAAGTATAGATACCACGTTTTGTTTATCCACTCATCTGGTGATGGACATATAGGCTGCTTGCAAGATTTAGTTAGTATGAATTGTACTGCTATAAACATGGGTATACATGTAATGTGATATCCTTAGCTCTTTTGGGATAATATCTAGAAGGTAAATAGCTGAGTTTAATGGAATTTATACTTTTAGTTTGAGGACAAATCTCCATACTACTTTCCATAATGATTAGAAGAATATTTTACATTCTCATTGGCAATGTAGCAGGGTTCCTTTCACACATTATCTCATTAAATCCTCACAACACTAGTAAGAAGTAGGCATTAATATCCACATATGTGTATGCATCCCAGGAGAGAAAGCTATTAACTCTTGAGTGTTTTCTATACTCCATGTAAAACACTATATTAAATGTTTTATATGCATTCTCTTGTTTATTCTTTCTTTTTTCTCTTGCTTATTCTTGATTAGTCTTCTATTTCCAAGTTAATTATGAAATATCAGCCACTGAGAAGTTTAACAAATTGTTACACATCTATTGTGTAATAGAATTTCTGCCTAAATTTATGGACATTAAAGCCTAACTTTTCCCACTAGTGCAGTTGCTTATGCCCAGGTCATAGAAAAATAGAGAAAGTGGAGAATTCAGAATTTAAACCCTTAGATTTCAAAGGTATGTGCATTCTTCTCCACTGCCTTGCTGTTTCCAAGTCAAGGTGGACAGTGTGACACTGATTCCCATACACTGTGCCCATGATATGTGTGAGAGAGTAAGGTGATTTTATGGATCAGAGACATAAAAAATATTAAAATATGATGAGCTTTTTATGAAGTTAAATCTATTTAATTTTTAATATTTAGTTTTTCTGATATTATATCCTTCCAAATTTTTCAGGTACTAAAATGTGCATTTTGTGAAATGATAATAATATAATGTAGATAGGGCTTTGGGTCTCCACCACACTCTTTCTTCAAAAGTAAAATGTTAGACAAGATGCCATAGAACACTTTTACCTATTCATCTCATCTAAAACAGGTAAATTCACTAGAAAAGCACAATATCAGTCCCTAAGATGATTCTGAAAGGTATAAAGAAAGTGAACGAACTGGAGAATGTCATAGTAGATTCTCTGGGTTTTTATTTTATCTCTCAAATGTCTCAGACTGAGCAACTGAGAGACCTGAACCTGAAACAATCAACAGCCATAGACAAAATTCAAAAAACCACAAACCAACAAATAACACTTGCTCTATGCCAGAAAAGCGGAAGTCCAGCTGAAACTCATTGGTGGTGGTGGTAGAACTGAGGGCTGGGGAAGGATGCTTCCCCTGATCCACACCAAGTTCACCTCTGTTCTTACCAGCAGCTCTCGTGTCTCTCGGTCCTTACCGTGTGTCACCCAGACACCCATCCATTCCCTGGTCTGATGTCCCCTAACCACCACCAAAGTTATCACTTGAGCTTCATATTGGCACCAGCATGGGTACAATGGACACTCAATCAAAACCGGAAAAATAAAGGAGTCTAGGATAGCACTGCAAAGGCTCAGAAAATTAAATTGCCACTGCAATGATCGCCTACAGAAGTAGGCCACAACATGCACATTAAATCTTAATAAAGAGACTTCTAATATTGAGTCAAAAAAATCTCTTAACATATTGTCTGGAATGTGCAACTTACCAGATTGCATGATCATTTGTCATACCAAAAAGTAGGAAAATTAAACCTGAGTGAGATAAAATAATCAAATAAATACTAAAATGAGTCAGATGTTGGAACTGTCTGTTGAAGATTTTAAAATAGTCGTCAAAAAATACAACAATTAAAAATTTTCTTGATAAAAATAAAAAATAGAAAATGTAAGCAAATAAATAAAAGTCATAGAAATAAAATGGAAATTACAGAAGAAAAAAGTACAAGCATCAAAATAAAAAATTCAGTGGATGGGCTCAATAGCAGAGAGGAGAAGAAAGAACTATCAAATATGAATACACATTAGTAAGAATTTATTCATTCTGATCAACAGAGAAAAAACACAAAAAAAACTTTCAACAGGATCCCAAGGAAACATGTAATGTTGAGATTTTCATACACATCATCACAGTCCTAGAACAAGAGAGAGAATGTAGGGCTAAAAAACGCTCAAAATAATAATGCTAAAAACTCTCCAAATCTTGCAAAGACAGAAATCTACAAATGTAAGATAGTGAGAGAATTCAAATAAGATAAACTGAAGGAAATAACATGCCATGATACATTATAAAGCTTTTAAAACCTAAAGGGTAGGAAAAAATCTTTACAAATCTGAATTTTGATTTCTCATTCAGAAAATATTAGCACCATATATTTCAAATGCTGAAGGAAAAGAACAGCTAGTTGCAGACTATTAATCTGATTAAAAATGTTCTTCAGACATGAAGTGGAAATAACTAAGGACACCTTGCAACAGTGGAAAATTCAGGTAATTTATTATTAGCAATTCCTCACTTGAAGAATGGTGAAGGATGGTCTAATAAGAGAAGAGAGATGATAACAGTAGAAAACTCAAGACATTTGGGGGAGTAAGAGAATAGGCCAGGGTTGGTGGTACACTCCTCTAATCCCAGCACATGGGAGGCCAAGACATTAGTTTGAGGCCAGATTAAACTATATAGTGAGACACTGTCTAAAAAAAAGAGAATAATGCAATCAGTAAATATGGGGTAAGGGAAGTAGGCTATATCTCTCTTCATGAATGTCTCAAAACATACTTAGTGATTGAAACAAAAGCTACTACAATATCTGTTACAATGCTCAACATGCAGAGGATATTGTTTAGAGTAATTGTGTATAAAATGTTGCGAAGGTAAAGAGACCTAAATGCATATAAAGTTTCATTATTTTATTGGAAGTGGTAAAATACAGGCAGAAGCAAACTGTGATAAGCCAAATGTGTACATAGTAATATCTATAATAACCACTAAAAAAATTATTAGAAACAATATGTTCAAAAGCAATATAAATAAAACAGTTCCAATAAATGTTCTAGTAACTGAATAGCTGGGAAAAAATAGGTAAAGAGAAAATTAAAAAATGAGAGGAGAGGAACAGAAGAAATAATAAAATGGTAAACTTAAATCTTAAAATATCAACGATTTAAAAACTAGTTTAACAGGTGGCCTACTCGCCACCCTGGTGAGCAGCTGGGGGCCTGGCAAGCCACTGGCACACCAGGGCGAGAACTATCAGCGACGCCTAAGCTCTGCATCGTGTTGAAACTTTGGGCACTGGGAGATAAGGCAGCCTGCTGGCCCCCCTATAAGCAGCTGGGGCCCTGAATCAGACATTGATCCATCCCCCCACCCCCCACCCCGTTAGCAAGTAGGCACCGGCGGTCTGAGTATTTTTTGGAGGATGAATGTCTACAGCGTGGCAAGTAAGGGGGATTTCCTTCTACCATCTCTTTGAAGTCAAATATTTTTATCACTGTTTTGCTCAGTTTTGATTAATGTTACTGCTTTGTTCAATGTTCTGCTTTTGAAAGTTCGATATTTCCTTCCATTGTCCTCTGCCTGATTGGGGGAACAGCTAGTGTGAATAGAATGGGCTGTGCTGTTGAGCTCATTACTTGTGTCCTGGTGACCTGCTCTGTGGTAGTTTTGTTGCAGTGCGGTCGCATGGGTTTGTTCTGTCTTGTTCTGCTGTATTTTGCTACCTTAAAAAAAAAAAAAGTAGATAAAAAAGTGACAAAATACTTCCAAAAATTTCCCAACTCCACCAAAGCTGATCCATGGATCATGGATGAGGAGAAACTCAAAACCAAGGCCACAGAATTATATAAGGTGATTAAAAGTATATAG